>OW964570.2:12497869-12765350 GCA_943138885.2 Tholera decimalis
TATTCTAAATTTGAAGCTTCTATGTCTGCTAGAAGTGCCTTAGACTTTTGATGATCGGTCAGTCAGTGAGTGACAAAATTTTGTAAATTAAGGAACTTTGACTCGTTATAATTCTTAAACTACTGGTTCAAATTGAATGAAATTTGAAATATACCGTGTTTATACAATGCCTGTTTGGTTACTGAAAATTCAGGCTTCTAGTTTTATCCACAACGAAGTTATAGGGGGTCGAAAATGGCCTGAATTGCTTCGAGAAAAGAATGGTACGGCCGTGCCGCTTTTTTGCTCGACTTGGCGGGGGCACTACCGTGCCCCCAGATATTCACAATTCAAGTAATCAAAATAAATAATGTCAATGTCTTATCAGCGACAACCTATGTCAAAAACTTATCTGTTAGAGGTGTTTTGACAGATTACGACTACGATGCGCTCCTACACATGAGTTGATTTTGAATTCTTGAGAACCACCGGTAGGTACTACCACAGACGTTTTTCATCCATAACAAATGAGTAAAAACAGACATTTTCGCTCAATACTTTAAAAAGAAAAACGTGCCTGAATTTTTGATACCTACCTTCCCAAAGCAGATAAAAATTAAATTTCCTTTTTACTGATTTGTTATCTTTTACGGAAATATTGACCTTTTGTTGAACTAATGAACAGGACGGCCCAATAAAGGTGGAAACGGAACAAAATCGAAAAACGTAATCTTTCAATATAAATTCTTTAGTCAGCAACTCGCCAGTGGAACTCAACCCATTGAAATAAAGAATTAGAATAAAATGCTAATTATTTGAAATGAAAACCGGTTCCTTCCAGTTGATTTAACTATTTTCGTTTTCCGATGTTCAAGGCATTTATTTCAGTACTAGCTTGGGGTACTAACGTAGAAGCTTCTTTTTCTAAATAAGTATTTAAATTAAACTATCGAGCGAGCCAGCACGGAGTGCGTGAGTTTAGTTAGCAATGAAAATAAACTAAATTGTCAATTATTTATTAATATACTTGAATTAGGAATGTCGTGTATGTTTCAAAGTCTATCCAAAAGGTGATGTGAGATTGTAAGATTTTAATATAACTTATATTAATAATAATACATAAATAAAAGAAAAAGAATAGCTGTGATAAGACATGTGTCGTTTTGTAGTACATTTTTCATACAATACGAAAAATAAAATCCGTGGGATATCTTACTCACTTGAAAGATGTAAATTTTTTATGTTCAATAAATTATTTATTTATTTATTTGTTATTATTATTATACTGCACGTGTTCTCAATAAACGACACTCTGCACTATGCAACGAATGGACTGGTGTTCTGCATAGAAATGCATGAAGATACATTTTGACTTGACCAAGCCAATAGACGAAATAAATTTGACACTGATCAGTGTTACGATATTTTTTATTTAGTTATATTGTATGATCCAAAGTTGATTGAAATAAACAAATAAAAAATGAGTGTGGCCCTCGGGGACTGTCGCGGTAAAGTTTTATTGCATAGCATTTTTTATAAATTTATGCAATCATAATTATTTATTTATTTTATATATGCAGTTTTTTTTTTCTTTGACTTTAATTCAAGTTTTTTCTTTGATATTAATTCAAGTTACACTTTTTGAGCGTGGTGACCGATAAGATAACATATTTTTTTTTCTTTTATTGAATAAATGAGAAGTTAATATTGTTTAAAATATTTTTATTATCTTACAATACATGTAGGTTATTCAGGAATTTTTATCATTGAAACCATAGGTTTATTAGTAGCTAGTCTACACGCATACGTCTAGTCGCACGCACACAAACACCGTGCCGAAGTCAGCCGAACTGAAACGACGTTAGATAGAGATGAGTCGTATTTACTAGAACAGATCCGAAGAATAGGTAACTTTCGATACTAGGCTGCACCTATTCTCACTTTGACAATACCTAGTATCATGAAGTATTGCAAAATCCAACTGCTCTTAGGCCTCATAGCAGTCACTAACACGTAATTGCATTCCATTCACTCATCACGTTATAAACCTGCTTTACCGCTCATTCATGTTTGTCAAAATCATTCGTTTGTCAGTCACTTGAATTTAAACCCTAATTCAAAGAACATAAAAGTGACGCGACGCGCACGCGTGTTATGCAAGAATACATATTCTGTCCTTTTTTAACTACGCTATTCCGTAGTCTTCCCATCTTTATCTTTTAATACTCGAGACTAGTCAGTAATCATTCGATCCGAAAATACTCGATCCGAATGAGTATCAACTAGTCTCGAGAAGACTAAGTATTACGAAATATCTATATACTTAGTCTACTCGAGACTCGTTGGTACTCATTCGGATCGAGTATTCTCGGATCGAATGATTACTGACTAGTCTCGAGTATAAAGTCCAATTACTAGGTACCAACCTAGTCTTATCACTGATTGCTGGTGCTAACACACTAAGTTCAATAGAAATATCAAGCAGGAGAAGTGGCAACGAAGTGAGTCCATGAAGCTTAAAGACCGTCATCGTAAAATTTAATCAAAATACCGTGTTCATTTGTTGTTTAGCAGTTTCCTGCAAAATTAGTAGCCACAATAAAAACTTCACTTGGACTAAGTACTTGCACCATGACAACATTCGATAAGTAATAATTGATACTAGGTGGACTAGGGACTAGGTGGACTAGGTGGAATAGGTATCTGGATCACGTATTTTTAAATACTAAGAATAGGTGCACCTAGTCCCAAATTTACCTAGTACAACCCATCTCTAACGTTAGACGATGCACGGCTTTCAATGCCGCACCGCTGTGTCGGTCGGAGTGGGGGGTGTTAGGTTTATTTTCGTTACGGAATTTCTTGTTTCGGTCGCCGCTCTCAAAGCTCGCAATAAAAGCTATGCAATAGCTTAAGAATAATAATTTTTTAAAGGTTCACGTCACCATTGAATTAAAGAAGGTATTCTTTATTTTTAGTTGCGTCAACGATATTGGTATAAAAAATATTGACTAACAAAATATAAGATAAGCTTCAATCTTGCACAAATTCGGCTAGACATTTCAATTCAATGATTGAATTTCAATCAAACCTTCAAATTCAACGAAACCTGCTCAAAGAAAAGCACTTTTGCAATAACGATTCGCTTGTTATGCAAAAATGCACATTATATAGAACATTTTTAAGAACTAAAATCATCTCTTCTGTTAGATAAAACTCAAATAAATAATTGAAAACTATAAGACAAGACAGTACTCGTCACTATATTATAAGCGTTGCAAAATAAATAAACTGTATGATTAATGTTTGCAGAACTCAATAATATTTTTAAATTTAAGGGTTGGTTCTAAACTAAAAGTTATTCACTAAGATGAATGCGACCTTTTGAAACGTTTAGTTTTAAAATAGTGGTATTGCTGACTGACGCTAAACACACATCTCTCTACTTCTAAGTATGTTATTGCTGCAAATTTTATTTACTTACTGTTATCAAACTTGGATGAATTCACTCATTTCATCAAGACTTATCTATTGTACTATGAAATCAATAAATAGATATCATAAATGCGTTGTGGTTTTATTTTTGTGTTATTTTGTCTCTCATCTTTCTTCTATACACCCAAATAAAGACCTATGTATTTATGTTTGTCCCCCTCTTTAAGTCGACCTCTTAGTGCTGATCATCGTGTCCTCGATGGAAGCGGTTCAGTAGACCTTTCTATGTACTACGGTCTTTGGCTTGATGAAAAGCATCAGATAGTGATAAAACCTTGGCGAGGAGGTGCAAGAATGTTTCTGAACCAAAAACACCAGCGTAAAATAAAAGAGAGGATTACCACATATACACATTGAGATAATATGTGTACGTAGTACATATTACCTCAATGCATATACACAGTTTAATTTGTTTATTAAAACACTTTATTCAAATTCAAAATATATATCATTTATTTTTGTAGCAGAGTGCTGACTTTGCGGTGAAGCGTTTTAAGGGAAACATATAGCCTTGTAAAAAGAATAATAGAAAATATAATTATAGAAGAATGTATATTAAACCACAGATAACTTTTAATAAGTCAGAGACAGATAGGACAGTAATATGGTACGTCCAGTTCCAAAATTATGCGCCAAGCGCTAGTGTCGTTAGGCGGAGACCTCTCGCGCCCGGCATTGGTCGAGGCCATGCTGCGAGGCGAGAGGGAGTGGGAAGCGGTCGCCTCCTTCTGCGAAGCAGTCATGCTTCCGAAGGAGGAGGCGGGCCGCGTGAGGGAGAGGATGGCGTCCTCCCTCCAGCCCAGCCGCAGTGGTAGACGCCCACGGCGTCGGACGTCGGCCGACGATCTCCGGCCACCGTAGGCGCGGGCATGCGGACAGCGAGTAAAGGGCAACTCGCTGTCCGACCATGGACCATGCCCGGGTCGACGGCGCGTCGTGTTCCACGCGCGCCTCAAAGAGCGTTAGCAATATGACGAGGCCCCCCGTAGAGGGCCGAAGCCTGCCGGGGTCGTGGGACTCATCCCGTTACCGTGACCCCGGTACGTAAAGGGTTATTGAAGGAACACCGTGGATTTTAGTCAGTAAAAGTCTGACAGTCCCTCCCACCCTGCCCGGGGTGGGAGGACTTATTTGATAATTTTACCACGCTAAAAAAAAAAAAAGAAAAAAAAAAGCGCTAGTGTCGTAATGTCATCTAGTGATGACCCACAGCGTACTATAAACGTCACGATAACCATCGATCGATATCGATATCGAAATATCGATAGCATAGTGATGCGCCATGAATAATTAATTCTTATAGGGTTAATTTTATTATTTGCAAGGTTCACTGTTTCTTTCGTTAAATCCAATGGATACGAATTTAACGAAAGAAATATAAAAATAAAACGAGTTTTCAGATTTTACTTTTTATTTGTTTTTCCTCTTATCCATTTCTTGAAGGCAATTGTTGTGGTGCACACATCTGCTTCACAATTTTTTCTTGTACACCTCCTTTTTTTCTTTTCCGAATCACATCTGTAAATAGAAGAAAAATTCAATTCTAAGTAAAGACGAATCATTTCATTTCATTTATTCAAAAACAATTTACATTGTGTGCGAATATAAAAGCTTAACAACTAGGTACACATGCAGTAAAAACTAATAATTGAATTGCTACTAACTATTTCGTGATCCTGAGCAACATCCTAACATTTGCCATTACACTATTTCTAAAAGCATAGTTTTTTCAGTATTGCTTATAAAATTTCGTTTTTGACATCTCTAAAATAAAATCAATAACAATAAGCACACCATAACGGCTCGGATCAGAATCAATTCCTACTTAAGTATACAAATATACATATTGTAACATATTTATGCAGATATTTAACTTTATGGTTTTTAACTGATCATATTTATATGATAAACTAGTACTCACGCGGGGCTTCGCTCCCGTGGATTCTATCACGGTAAAAACATAACTCTCCTTTTTTGCAGTCGCGTAAAGAGTAGCCTATAACCTTCCTCAAGCTTCAAGCTACTTCCATACCAAATTGCATATAAATCTACCCAGTACTTTCGAAGATTAGCGCGTTCAAGCAAACAAACAAATACACTTTTCCGCTTTATAATATTAGTATAGATAGAATATTCTTGATAAGAAGTTGTTAAAAATTCCTATTGTATTGAGAGATGAAGATGCAGGAGGATCTGCATACATATCTGCAGTTCTTGAATATAAATGATCAACTGGATGTTACACTTGTAAATAATTACAAACACATTAATACAGATAAAGGCACCCCATGCTCTACTTCTTCAGTGGAAAAACGACATGGATAACCATCTTTGAGACGATTACCCTCGCCATCCAGTTGGTATTTGTCGAAGTGTTTTTGGGACACACGTTTATTCACTAACTGATACTTTGATAGACCAAGAAGTTCGGAATTCACTGATACCAAAAACGACAGTCACAAAGCCCTAAGTTTATCGTCCTTAGGTAAATTATAAAGGCGATGGATGAGTTTTGTTGGTTGAAATACAACCGACAACACAGCATTTGATAGGAGCCATGGCCGCGAACCAAAGCACCAGAGCACTGCAGTATAATTCGTATTGAGCAAGGAACTTGGAATCTATCTCAACTTAAGCAATACAGCGAGTCGTGTCTTAAGTTATAATAAACAATTTAATTTATATATGTATTACTTGTGAGATATATTGTGTTTTCATGCGATGGCCGAGTCAATCTATTTATTTAAAACGGTAAAGATTTTTAATATTGATATGGTCACTATAAGATGTCGTTAGGTTAGATAATTACGTAACAACTTAAGACAGAAGGTCCCTTAAGTAGGGACTGAATAAATTAATAACCGACTTGGTATTACATGGATCTCACAACTTTTTACGGTAGAACAACTAAGTTGCGAGACTTGGGTTTTTGACAAGTATTGTTTTTTTATGGGATCTCATTGCTTTTTGTAGAAAGTCCTACTTTTTCCTTTCCGGTACCTTCTACTTCTCGTATACCAACAACGAGTTTTCTTAAAGCCCTCTCTCTGTCTTATGAGCTTTTCTTATTTTTGTAGGTTAATACTTCTTGCTTTTTTATTCCGTTGACCATTTAACAAGTTACCTTTGAGCATAATTATTATATCTAGGTACCTATCTACACTGGAAGACACGGTGGAGCATATGGTCGAGGTGTGCCCTGCATGGGTGGAGCACCCTCGTATCCTCATAGAGGCGATCGGCGGCGGCGACTTCTCGCGCCCTGCTCTGGTTTAGACCATGGTGCGAAGCGAGAGGGAATGGGATGCAGTAACCTCCTGCTGCGAAGCAGTCATGCTAGCGAAGGAGGAGGCCTAACGTGCGAGGGAGAGGCAACTCTCTTCCTCGCGCCCCAGCCGCCGTAGAGCCGGGTAGACGCCCCGGGTGTCGTGGATCGCGAGACGATTTCGGGCCACCGTAGGCGCGGGCCTGCGGATGGCGAGCAGGGGTCGCTCACCGTCCGGTAAGGACCAGGCCCGCGTCGGCGGCGCGTTGTGTTCCACGCGCGCCTCAAAAAGCTGTTAATACCAGTGACGGGGCCTCATAGGGCTATTGCCTGTCGGGGTTTATGGGAAAGTTCCATCGAGATACCGCGGCCCCGGAACTTTAGGGCTTACGAAGGAACAGGGTGGGTTTTTAGTCAGTAGAATTCTGATACACCCGAGCGGAAGAAGTCATTCGATGTTATTTTTCACCAAATAAAAAAAAAGTACCTATCTACATCTATTATTTCATTATATTATACAGGTACCCTGATTATGCAGTTGATGTATGTATAAAACTGGAACTAAATTGATAAATATTATAGTTTTTCCTTGATTCATATACTAAACACTAATTGTATTCTCAATTTGAAGCTTCTATGTCTGCTAGAAGTGCCTTAGACTTTTGATGATCGGTCAGTCAGTGAGTGACAAAATTTTGTAAATTAAGGAACTTTGACTCGTTATAATTCTTAAACTACTGGTTCAAATTGAATGAAATTTGAAATATACCGTGTTTATACAATGCCTGTTTGGTTACTGAAAATTCAGGCTTCTAGTTTTATCCACAACGAAGTTATAGGGGGTCGAAAATGGCCTGAATTGCTTCGAGAAAAGAATGGTACGGCCGTGCCGCTTTTTTGCTCGACTTGGCGGGGGCACTACCGTGCCCCCAGATATTCACAATTCAAGTAATCAAAAATAAATAATGTCAATGTCTTATCAGCGACAACCTATGTCAAAAACTTATCTGTTAGAGGTGTTTTGACAGATTACGACTACGATGCGCTCCTACACATGAGTTGATTTTGAATTCTTGAGAACCACCGGTAGGTACTACCACAGACGTTTTTCATCCATAACAAATGAGTAAAAACAGACATTTTCGCTCAATACTTTAAAAAGAAAAACGTGCCTGAATTTTTGATACCTACCTTCCCAAAGCAGATAAAAATTAAATTTCCTTTTTACTGATTTGTTATCTTTTACGGAAATATTGACCTTTTGTTGAACTAATGAACAGGACGGCCCAATAAAGGTGGAAACGGAACAAAATCGAAAAACGTAATCTTTCAATATAAATTCTTTAGTCAGCAACTCGCCAGTGGAACTCAACCCATTGAAATAAAGAATTAGAATAAAATGCTAATTATTTGAAATGAAAACCGGTTCCTTCCAGTTGATTTAACTATTTTCGTTTTCCGATGTTCAAGGCATTTATTTCAGTACTAGCTTGGGGTACTAACGTAGAAGCTTCTTTTTCTAAATAAGTATTTAAATTAAACTATCGAGCGAGCCAGCACGGAGTGCGTGAGTTTAGTTAGCAATGAAAATAAACTAAATTGTCAATTATTTATTAATATACTTGAATTAGGAATGTCGTGTATGTTTCAAAGTCTATCCAAAAGGTGATGTGAGATTGTAAGATTTTAATATAACTTATATTAATAATAATACATAAATAAAAGAAAAAGAATAGCTGTGATAAGACATGTGTCGTTTTGTAGTACATTTTTCATACAATACGAAAAATAAAATCCGTGGGATATCTTACTCACTTGAAAGATGTAAATTTTTTATGTTCAATAAATTATTTATTTATTTATTTGTTATTATTATTATACTGCACGTGTTCTCAATAAACGACACTCTGCACTATGCAACGAATGGACTGGTGTTCTGCATAGAAATGCATGAAGATACATTTTGACTTGACCAAGCCAATAGACGAAATAAATTTGACACTGATCAGTGTTACGATATTTTTTATTTAGTTATATTGTATGATCCAAAGTTGATTGAAATAAACAAATAAAAAATGAGTGTGGCCCTCGGGGACTGTCGCGGTAAAGTTTTATTGCATAGCATTTTTTATAAATTTATGCAATCATAATTATTTATTTATTTTATATATGCAGTTTTTTTTTTCTTTGACTTTAATTCAAGTTTTTTCTTTGATATTAATTCAAGTTACACTTTTTGAGCGTGGTGACCGATAAGATAACATATTTTTTTTTCTTTTATTGAATAAATGAGAAGTTAATATTGTTTAAAATATTTTTATTATCTTACAATACATGTAGGTTATTCAGGAATTTTTATCATTGAAACCATAGGTTTATTAGTAGCTAGTCTACACGCATACGTCTAGTCGCACGCACACAAACACCGTGCCGAAGTCAGCCGAACTGAAACGACGTTAGATAGAGATGAGTCGTATTTACTAGAACAGATCCGAAGAATAGGTAACTTTCGATACTAGGCTGCACCTATTCTCACTTTGACAATACCTAGTATCATGAAGTATTGCAAAATCCAACTGCTCTTAGGCCTCATAGCAGTCACTAACACGTAATTGCATTCCATTCACTCATCACGTTATAAACCTGCTTTACCGCTCATTCATGTTTGTCAAAATCATTCGTTTGTCAGTCACTTGAATTTAAACCCTAATTCAAAGAACATAAAAGTGACGCGACGCGCACGCGTGTTATGCAAGAATACATATTCTGTCCTTTTTTAACTACGCTATTCCGTAGTCTTCCCATCTTTATCTTTTAATACTCGAGACTAGTCAGTAATCATTCGATCCGAAAATACTCGATCCGAATGAGTATCAACTAGTCTCGAGAAGACTAAGTATTACGAAATATCTATATACTTAGTCTACTCGAGACTCGTTGGTACTCATTCGGATCGAGTATTCTCGGATCGAATGATTACTGACTAGTCTCGAGTATAAAGTCCAATTACTAGGTACCAACCTAGTCTTATCACTGATTGCTGGTGCTAACACACTAAGTTCAATAGAAATATCAAGCAGGAGAAGTGGCAACGAAGTGAGTCCATGAAGCTTAAAGACCGTCATCGTAAAATTTAATCAAAATACCGTGTTCATTTGTTGTTTAGCAGTTTCCTGCAAAATTAGTAGCCACAATAAAAACTTCACTTGGACTAAGTACTTGCACCATGACAACATTCGATAAGTAATAATTGATACTAGGTGGACTAGGGACTAGGTGGACTAGGTGGAATAGGTATCTGGATCACGTATTTTTAAATACTAAGAATAGGTGCACCTAGTCCCAAATTTACCTAGTACAACCCATCTCTAACGTTAGACGATGCACGGCTTTCAATGCCGCACCGCTGTGTCGGTCGGAGTGGGGGGTGTTAGGTTTATTTTCGTTACGGAATTTCTTGTTTCGGTCGCCGCTCTCAAAGCTCGCAATAAAAGCTATGCAATAGCTTAAGAATAATAATTTTTTAAAGGTTCACGTCACCATTGAATTAAAGAAGGTATTCTTTATTTTTAGTTGCGTCAACGATATTGGTATAAAAAATATTGACTAACAAAATATAAGATAAGCTTCAATCTTGCACAAATTCGGCTAGACATTTCAATTCAATGATTGAATTTCAATCAAACCTTCAAATTCAACGAAACCTGCTCAAAGAAAAGCACTTTTGCAATAACGATTCGCTTGTTATGCAAAAATGCACATTATATAGAACATTTTTAAGAACTAAAATCATCTCTTCTGTTAGATAAAACTCAAATAAATAATTGAAAACTATAAGACAAGACAGTACTCGTCACTATATTATAAGCGTTGCAAAATAAATAAACTGTATGATTAATGTTTGCAGAACTCAATAATATTTTTAAATTTAAGGGTTGGTTCTAAACTAAAAGTTATTCACTAAGATGAATGCGACCTTTTGAAACGTTTAGTTTTAAAATAGTGGTATTGCTGACTGACGCTAAACACACATCTCTCTACTTCTAAGTATGTTATTGCTGCAAATTTTATTTACTTACTGTTATCAAACTTGGATGAATTCACTCATTTCATCAAGACTTATCTATTGTACTATGAAATCAATAAATAGATATCATAAATGCGTTGTGGTTTTATTTTTGTGTTATTTTGTCTCTCATCTTTCTTCTATACACCCAAATAAAGACCTATGTATTTATGTTTGTCCCCCTCTTTAAGTCGACCTCTTAGTGCTGATCATCGTGTCCTCGATGGAAGCGGTTCAGTAGACCTTTCTATGTACTACGGTCTTTGGCTTGATGAAAAGCATCAGATAGTGATAAAACCTTGGCGAGGAGGTGCAAGAATGTTTCTGAACCAAAAACACCAGCGTAAAATAAAAGAGAGGATTACCACATATACACATTGAGATAATATGTGTACGTAGTACATATTACCTCAATGCATATACACAGTTTAATTTGTTTATTAAAACACTTTATTCAAATTCAAAATATATATCATTTATTTTTGTAGCAGAGTGCTGACTTTGCGGTGAAGCGTTTTAAGGGAAACATATAGCCTTGTAAAAAGAATAATAGAAAATATAATTATAGAAGAATGTATATTAAACCACAGATAACTTTTAATAAGTCAGAGACAGATAGGACAGTAATATGGTACGTCCAGTTCCAAAATTATGCGCCAAGCGCTAGTGTCGTTAGGCGGAGACCTCTCGCGCCCGGCATTGGTCGAGGCCATGCTGCGAGGCGAGAGGGAGTGGGAAGCGGTCGCCTCCTTCTGCGAAGCAGTCATGCTTCCGAAGGAGGAGGCGGGCCGCGTGAGGGAGAGGATGGCGTCCTCCCTCCAGCCCAGCCGCAGTGGTAGACGCCCACGGCGTCGGACGTCGGCCGACGATCTCCGGCCACCGTAGGCGCGGGCATGCGGACAGCGAGTAAAGGGCAACTCGCTGTCCGACCATGGACCATGCCCGGGTCGACGGCGCGTCGTGTTCCACGCGCGCCTCAAAGAGCGTTAGCAATATGACGAGGCCCCCCGTAGAGGGCCGAAGCCTGCCGGGGTCGTGGGACTCATCCCGTTACCGTGACCCCGGTACGTAAAGGGTTATTGAAGGAACACCGTGGATTTTAGTCAGTAAAAGTCTGACAGTCCCTCCCACCCTGCCCGGGGTGGGAGGACTTATTTGATAATTTTACCACGCTAAAAAAAAAAAAAGAAAAAAAAAAGCGCTAGTGTCGTAATGTCATCTAGTGATGACCCACAGCGTACTATAAACGTCACGATAACCATCGATCGATATCGATATCGAAATATCGATAGCATAGTGATGCGCCATGAATAATTAATTCTTATAGGGTTAATTTTATTATTTGCAAGGTTCACTGTTTCTTTCGTTAAATCCAATGGATACGAATTTAACGAAAGAAATATAAAAATAAAACGAGTTTTCAGATTTTACTTTTTATTTGTTTTTCCTCTTATCCATTTCTTGAAGGCAATTGTTGTGGTGCACACATCTGCTTCACAATTTTTTCTTGTACACCTCCTTTTTTTCTTTTCCGAATCACATCTGTAAATAGAAGAAAAATTCAATTCTAAGTAAAGACGAATCATTTCATTTCATTTATTCAAAAACAATTTACATTGTGTGCGAATATAAAAGCTTAACAACTAGGTACACATGCAGTAAAAACTAATAATTGAATTGCTACTAACTATTTCGTGATCCTGAGCAACATCCTAACATTTGCCATTACACTATTTCTAAAAGCATAGTTTTTTCAGTATTGCTTATAAAATTTCGTTTTTGACATCTCTAAAATAAAATCAATAACAATAAGCACACCATAACGGCTCGGATCAGAATCAATTCCTACTTAAGTATACAAATATACATATTGTAACATATTTATGCAGATATTTAACTTTATGGTTTTTAACTGATCATATTTATATGATAAACTAGTACTCACGCGGGGCTTCGCTCCCGTGGATTCTATCACGGTAAAAACATAACTCTCCTTTTTTGCAGTCGCGTAAAGAGTAGCCTATAACCTTCCTCAAGCTTCAAGCTACTTCCATACCAAATTGCATATAAATCTACCCAGTACTTTCGAAGATTAGCGCGTTCAAGCAAACAAACAAATACACTTTTCCGCTTTATAATATTAGTATAGATAGAATATTCTTGATAAGAAGTTGTTAAAAATTCCTATTGTATTGAGAGATGAAGATGCAGGAGGATCTGCATACATATCTGCAGTTCTTGAATATAAATGATCAACTGGATGTTACACTTGTAAATAATTACAAACACATTAATACAGATAAAGGCACCCCATGCTCTACTTCTTCAGTGGAAAAACGACATGGATAACCATCTTTGAGACGATTACCCTCGCCATCCAGTTGGTATTTGTCGAAGTGTTTTTGGGACACACGTTTATTCACTAACTGATACTTTGATAGACCAAGAAGTTCGGAATTCACTGATACCAAAAACGACAGTCACAAAGCCCTAAGTTTATCGTCCTTAGGTAAATTATAAAGGCGATGGATGAGTTTTGTTGGTTGAAATACAACCGACAACACAGCATTTGATAGGAGCCATGGCCGCGAACCAAAGCACCAGAGCACTGCAGTATAATTCGTATTGAGCAAGGAACTTGGAATCTATCTCAACTTAAGCAATACAGCGAGTCGTGTCTTAAGTTATAATAAACAATTTAATTTATATATGTATTACTTGTGAGATATATTGTGTTTTCATGCGATGGCCGAGTCAATCTATTTATTTAAAACGGTAAAGATTTTTAATATTGATATGGTCACTATAAGATGTCGTTAGGTTAGATAATTACGTAACAACTTAAGACAGAAGGTCCCTTAAGTAGGGACTGAATAAATTAATAACCGACTTGGTATTACATGGATCTCACAACTTTTTACGGTAGAACAACTAAGTTGCGAGACTTGGGTTTTTGACAAGTATTGTTTTTTTATGGGATCTCATTGCTTTTTGTAGAAAGTCCTACTTTTTCCTTTCCGGTACCTTCTACTTCTCGTATACCAACAACGAGTTTTCTTAAAGCCCTCTCTCTGTCTTATGAGCTTTTCTTATTTTTGTAGGTTAATACTTCTTGCTTTTTTATTCCGTTGACCATTTAACAAGTTACCTTTGAGCATAATTATTATATCTAGGTACCTATCTACACTGGAAGACACGGTGGAGCATATGGTCGAGGTGTGCCCTGCATGGGTGGAGCACCCTCGTATCCTCATAGAGGCGATCGGCGGCGGCGACTTCTCGCGCCCTGCTCTGGTTTAGACCATGGTGCGAAGCGAGAGGGAATGGGATGCAGTAACCTCCTGCTGCGAAGCAGTCATGCTAGCGAAGGAGGAGGCCTAACGTGCGAGGGAGAGGCAACTCTCTTCCTCGCGCCCCAGCCGCCGTAGAGCCGGGTAGACGCCCCGGTGTCGTGGATCGCGAGACGATTTCGGGCCACCGTAGGCGCGGGCCTGCGGATGGCGAGCAGGGGTCGCTCACCGTCCGGTAAGGACCAGGCCCGCGTCGGCGGCGCGTTGTGTTCCACGCGCGCCTCAAAAAGCTGTTAATACCAGTGACGGGGCCTCATAGGGCTATTGCCTGTCGGGGTTTATGGGAAAGTTCCATCGAGATACCGCGGCCCCGGAACTTTAGGGCTTACGAAGGAACAGGGTGGGTTTTTAGTCAGTAGAATTCTGATACACCCGAGCGGAAGAAGTCATTCGATGTTATTTTTCACCAAATAAAAAAAAAGTACCTATCTACATCTATTATTTCATTATATTATACAGGTACCCTGATTATGCAGTTGATGTATGTATAAAACTGGAACTAAATTGATAAATATTATAGTTTTTTCCTTGATTCATATACTAAACACTAATTGTATCTAAATTTGAAGCTTCTATGTCTGCTAGAAGTGCCTTAGACTTTTGATGATCGGTCAGTCAGTGAGTGACAAAATTTTGTAAATTAAGGAACTTTGACTCGTTATAATTCTTAAACTACTGGTTCAAATTGAATGAAATTTGAAATATACCGTGTTTATACAATGCCTGTTTGGTTACTGAAAATTCAGGCTTCTAGTTTTATCCACAACGAAGTTATAGGGGGTCGAAAATGGCCTGAATTGCTTCGAGAAAAGAATGGTACGGCCGTGCCGCTTTTTTGCTCGACTTGGCGGGGGCACTACCGTGCCCCCAGATATTCACAATTCAAGTAATCAAAAATAAATAATGTCAATGTCTTATCAGCGACAACCTATGTCAAAAACTTATCTGTTAGAGGTGTTTTGACAGATTACGACTACGATGCGCTCCTACACATGAGTTGATTTTGAATTCTTGAGAACCACCGGTAGGTACTACCACAGACGTTTTTCATCCATAACAAATGAGTAAAAACAGACATTTTCGCTCAATACTTTAAAAAGAAAAACGTGCCTGAATTTTTGATACCTACCTTCCCAAAGCAGATAAAAATTAAATTTCCTTTTTACTGATTTGTTATCTTTTACGGAAATATTGACCTTTTGTTGAACTAATGAACAGGACGGCCCAATAAAGGTGGAAACGGAACAAAATCGAAAAACGTAATCTTTCAATATAAATTCTTTAGTCAGCAACTCGCCAGTGGAACTCAACCCATTGAAATAAAGAATTAGAATAAAATGCTAATTATTTGAAATGAAAACCGGTTCCTTCCAGTTGATTTAACTATTTTCGTTTTCCGATGTTCAAGGCATTTATTTCAGTACTAGCTTGGGGTACTAACGTAGAAGCTTCTTTTTCTAAATAAGTATTTAAATTAAACTATCGAGCGAGCCAGCACGGAGTGCGTGAGTTTAGTTAGCAATGAAAATAAACTAAATTGTCAATTATTTATTAATATACTTGAATTAGGAATGTCGTGTATGTTTCAAAGTCTATCCAAAAGGTGATGTGAGATTGTAAGATTTTAATATAACTTATATTAATAATAATACATAAATAAAAGAAAAAGAATAGCTGTGATAAGACATGTGTCGTTTTGTAGTACATTTTTCATACAATACGAAAAATAAAATCCGTGGGATATCTTACTCACTTGAAAGATGTAAATTTTTTATGTTCAATAAATTATTTATTTATTTATTTGTTATTATTATTATACTGCACGTGTTCTCAATAAACGACACTCTGCACTATGCAACGAATGGACTGGTGTTCTGCATAGAAATGCATGAAGATACATTTTGACTTGACCAAGCCAATAGACGAAATAAATTTGACACTGATCAGTGTTACGATATTTTTTATTTAGTTATATTGTATGATCCAAAGTTGATTGAAATAAACAAATAAAAAATGAGTGTGGCCCTCGGGGACTGTCGCGGTAAAGTTTTATTGCATAGCATTTTTTATAAATTTATGCAATCATAATTATTTATTTATTTTATATATGCAGTTTTTTTTTTCTTTGACTTTAATTCAAGTTTTTTCTTTGATATTAATTCAAGTTACACTTTTTGAGCGTGGTGACCGATAAGATAACATATTTTTTTTTCTTTTATTGAATAAATGAGAAGTTAATATTGTTTAAAATATTTTTATTATCTTACAATACATGTAGGTTATTCAGGAATTTTTATCATTGAAACCATAGGTTTATTAGTAGCTAGTCTACACGCATACGTCTAGTCGCACGCACACAAACACCGTGCCGAAGTCAGCCGAACTGAAACGACGTTAGATAGAGATGAGTCGTATTTACTAGAACAGATCCGAAGAATAGGTAACTTTCGATACTAGGCTGCACCTATTCTCACTTTGACAATACCTAGTATCATGAAGTATTGCAAAATCCAACTGCTCTTAGGCCTCATAGCAGTCACTAACACGTAATTGCATTCCATTCACTCATCACGTTATAAACCTGCTTTACCGCTCATTCATGTTTGTCAAAATCATTCGTTTGTCAGTCACTTGAATTTAAACCCTAATTCAAAGAACATAAAAGTGACGCGACGCGCACGCGTGTTATGCAAGAATACATATTCTGTCCTTTTTTAACTACGCTATTCCGTAGTCTTCCCATCTTTATCTTTTAATACTCGAGACTAGTCAGTAATCATTCGATCCGAAAATACTCGATCCGAATGAGTATCAACTAGTCTCGAGAAGACTAAGTATTACGAAATATCTATATACTTAGTCTACTCGAGACTCGTTGGTACTCATTCGGATCGAGTATTCTCGGATCGAATGATTACTGACTAGTCTCGAGTATAAAGTCCAATTACTAGGTACCAACCTAGTCTTATCACTGATTGCTGGTGCTAACACACTAAGTTCAATAGAAATATCAAGCAGGAGAAGTGGCAACGAAGTGAGTCCATGAAGCTTAAAGACCGTCATCGTAAAATTTAATCAAAATACCGTGTTCATTTGTTGTTTAGCAGTTTCCTGCAAAATTAGTAGCCACAATAAAAACTTCACTTGGACTAAGTACTTGCACCATGACAACATTCGATAAGTAATAATTGATACTAGGTGGACTAGGGACTAGGTGGACTAGGTGGAATAGGTATCTGGATCACGTATTTTTAAATACTAAGAATAGGTGCACCTAGTCCCAAATTTACCTAGTACAACCCATCTCTAACGTTAGACGATGCACGGCTTTCAATGCCGCACCGCTGTGTCGGTCGGAGTGGGGGGTGTTAGGTTTATTTTCGTTACGGAATTTCTTGTTTCGGTCGCCGCTCTCAAAGCTCGCAATAAAAGCTATGCAATAGCTTAAGAATAATAATTTTTTAAAGGTTCACGTCACCATTGAATTAAAGAAGGTATTCTTTATTTTTAGTTGCGTCAACGATATTGGTATAAAAAATATTGACTAACAAAATATAAGATAAGCTTCAATCTTGCACAAATTCGGCTAGACATTTCAATTCAATGATTGAATTTCAATCAAACCTTCAAATTCAACGAAACCTGCTCAAAGAAAAGCACTTTTGCAATAACGATTCGCTTGTTATGCAAAAATGCACATTATATAGAACATTTTTAAGAACTAAAATCATCTCTTCTGTTAGATAAAACTCAAATAAATAATTGAAAACTATAAGACAAGACAGTACTCGTCACTATATTATAAGCGTTGCAAAATAAATAAACTGTATGATTAATGTTTGCAGAACTCAATAATATTTTTAAATTTAAGGGTTGGTTCTAAACTAAAAGTTATTCACTAAGATGAATGCGACCTTTTGAAACGTTTAGTTTTAAAATAGTGGTATTGCTGACTGACGCTAAACACACATCTCTCTACTTCTAAGTATGTTATTGCTGCAAATTTTATTTACTTACTGTTATCAAACTTGGATGAATTCACTCATTTCATCAAGACTTATCTATTGTACTATGAAATCAATAAATAGATATCATAAATGCGTTGTGGTTTTATTTTTGTGTTATTTTGTCTCTCATCTTTCTTCTATACACCCAAATAAAGACCTATGTATTTATGTTTGTCCCCCTCTTTAAGTCGACCTCTTAGTGCTGATCATCGTGTCCTCGATGGAAGCGGTTCAGTAGACCTTTCTATGTACTACGGTCTTTGGCTTGATGAAAAGCATCAGATAGTGATAAAACCTTGGCGAGGAGGTGCAAGAATGTTTCTGAACCAAAAACACCAGCGTAAAATAAAAGAGAGGATTACCACATATACACATTGAGATAATATGTGTACGTAGTACATATTACCTCAATGCATATACACAGTTTAATTTGTTTATTAAAACACTTTATTCAAATTCAAAATATATATCATTTATTTTTGTAGCAGAGTGCTGACTTTGCGGTGAAGCGTTTTAAGGGAAACATATAGCCTTGTAAAAAGAATAATAGAAAATATAATTATAGAAGAATGTATATTAAACCACAGATAACTTTTAATAAGTCAGAGACAGATAGGACAGTAATATGGTACGTCCAGTTCCAAAATTATGCGCCAAGCGCTAGTGTCGTTAGGCGGAGACCTCTCGCGCCCGGCATTGGTCGAGGCCATGCTGCGAGGCGAGAGGGAGTGGGAAGCGGTCGCCTCCTTCTGCGAAGCAGTCATGCTTCCGAAGGAGGAGGCGGGCCGCGTGAGGGAGAGGATGGCGTCCTCCCTCCAGCCCAGCCGCAGTGGTAGACGCCCACGGCGTCGGACGTCGGCCGACGATCTCCGGCCACCGTAGGCGCGGGCATGCGGACAGCGAGTAAAGGGCAACTCGCTGTCCGACCATGGACCATGCCCGGGTCGACGGCGCGTCGTGTTCCACGCGCGCCTCAAAGAGCGTTAGCAATATGACGAGGCCCCCCGTAGAGGGCCGAAGCCTGCCGGGGTCGTGGGACTCATCCCGTTACCGTGACCCCGGTACGTAAAGGGTTATTGAAGGAACACCGTGGATTTTAGTCAGTAAAAGTCTGACAGTCCCTCCCACCCTGCCCGGGGTGGGAGGACTTATTTGATAATTTTACCACGCTAAAAAAAAAAAAAGAAAAAAAAAAGCGCTAGTGTCGTAATGTCATCTAGTGATGACCCACAGCGTACTATAAACGTCACGATAACCATCGATCGATATCGATATCGAAATATCGATAGCATAGTGATGCGCCATGAATAATTAATTCTTATAGGGTTAATTTTATTATTTGCAAGGTTCACTGTTTCTTTCGTTAAATCCAATGGATACGAATTTAACGAAAGAAATATAAAAATAAAACGAGTTTTCAGATTTTACTTTTTATTTGTTTTTCCTCTTATCCATTTCTTGAAGGCAATTGTTGTGGTGCACACATCTGCTTCACAATTTTTTCTTGTACACCTCCTTTTTTTCTTTTCCGAATCACATCTGTAAATAGAAGAAAAATTCAATTCTAAGTAAAGACGAATCATTTCATTTCATTTATTCAAAAACAATTTACATTGTGTGCGAATATAAAAGCTTAACAACTAGGTACACATGCAGTAAAAACTAATAATTGAATTGCTACTAACTATTTCGTGATCCTGAGCAACATCCTAACATTTGCCATTACACTATTTCTAAAAGCATAGTTTTTTCAGTATTGCTTATAAAATTTCGTTTTTGACATCTCTAAAATAAAATCAATAACAATAAGCACACCATAACGGCTCGGATCAGAATCAATTCCTACTTAAGTATACAAATATACATATTGTAACATATTTATGCAGATATTTAACTTTATGGTTTTTAACTGATCATATTTATATGATAAACTAGTACTCACGCGGGGCTTCGCTCCCGTGGATTCTATCACGGTAAAAACATAACTCTCCTTTTTTGCAGTCGCGTAAAGAGTAGCCTATAACCTTCCTCAAGCTTCAAGCTACTTCCATACCAAATTGCATATAAATCTACCCAGTACTTTCGAAGATTAGCGCGTTCAAGCAAACAAACAAATACACTTTTCCGCTTTATAATATTAGTATAGATAGAATATTCTTGATAAGAAGTTGTTAAAAATTCCTATTGTATTGAGAGATGAAGATGCAGGAGGATCTGCATACATATCTGCAGTTCTTGAATATAAATGATCAACTGGATGTTACACTTGTAAATAATTACAAACACATTAATACAGATAAAGGCACCCCATGCTCTACTTCTTCAGTGGAAAAACGACATGGATAACCATCTTTGAGACGATTACCCTCGCCATCCAGTTGGTATTTGTCGAAGTGTTTTTGGGACACACGTTTATTCACTAACTGATACTTTGATAGACCAAGAAGTTCGGAATTCACTGATACCAAAAACGACAGTCACAAAGCCCTAAGTTTATCGTCCTTAGGTAAATTATAAAGGCGATGGATGAGTTTTGTTGGTTGAAATACAACCGACAACACAGCATTTGATAGGAGCCATGGCCGCGAACCAAAGCACCAGAGCACTGCAGTATAATTCGTATTGAGCAAGGAACTTGGAATCTATCTCAACTTAAGCAATACAGCGAGTCGTCCGCCGCATCATTGCCGAGTGATCCGCTGTGCCCCTTTATCCATTGCAGTGTCACAGTGTTGCGGTTCTCGACCGCTGAGCGTTGCAGCGCATTGTGACATTCTAGTATGAGCTTGGACGTGATATAATTTTTCTCTAGGGATTGAAGTACTGAGGCACTATCGGAAAGTATGCGGATGTGACTATCCGTGACTTTCCTGGCTTCTATGGCATGGATCGCCTGAATAATGCCCACACATTCCACCTGGTAGACGGTGTTGAGCTTCCCCAGCGGTCTGGATATATTTATGTTGAGATCGTTGGAGAAAACTCCAACTCCAGTTCCAGTGTTTGTCTTTGAGCCGTCAGTGTAAATCCTGAGCTCCTTAGGCCCTGAGTAGTCCTCGGGCTCCGGCATGAGCTGTATTTGGTAGTTTTTTTGGAAGTGGTGCGTCTTTACAGTCTTATCATATGGTGCAGTCATCAGGGGTTGTCGTTTGACTGAATCCTCCATGATGCGTGTGTGTTTGATCCTGGAGTCTCGCAAGAGTGCCCCGGATATAGCAAGTCTGAAGGTTGCTAGGGCAGCCTCCTCTCGTATTATAAGGTGCAGTGGTGGTAGGCCCAGCATGGCCTGTAGAGCGGCAGTGGGTGCAGTTCTCATGCTGCTAGTGATCGCCACACATGCAAGTCGTTGCAGCTTCTCAAGATCCTTTTGTGCCGTGCTTAAGTCTGTTCTGGGCCACCAGACTAGGGAGCCGTACGTGATAATTGGTCTTATAACAGTCGTGTATAGCCAGTGGGTTGTTTTGGGGCTGATACCCCAGTTTCTGCCCAGCATGCGTTTGCACTGCCACATGCAGATGCTGGCTTTTTTGGTGATGTGCTCAGTGTGTTTTGCCCAATTCAGTTGTTTGTCCAGAAAGATGCCCAAGTATTTGGTTTCAGCCGAAAGGCTTAGAGTGGTGCCGAAGAATTTTGGCAGTGTCAGCTCCGCCAGCTTCCTCTTTTTGGTGAAAAGTATGAGCTCAGTTTTTGTAGGATTCACTGAGAGTTGATACTCTCGGCACCAGTCCTCTACTATTTTTAGGGCTTGGCGCATGAAGTTGCATATGGTATTCTCATGGCTTCCATTTATTATTATGGTTATATCATCGGCGTAGCCAACAGTAAAGTATCCTTTATCGTTGAGTCTCCTGATGAGGTTGTCTGCGACCAGGTTCCATAACAGTGGTGAGAGGACGCTCCCTTGGGGTCTGCGGCATCTTTGTGGAGCCGATTCCCGCGGCGGGAGAACCGCCCGTATGGTATTTGCCTAACCAGTGTGGTATGAAGTACGTATTAGTGTATTTTACATGGAGCAATTGCCTATCTGACCTACATAACCTAGTAGCTGGGTAACACGACGGCCAGTACTGTGTCAGATTTTCTAGCTTCTGACTACCCGTAATGATGTCCAAATGGCAACCGGGACCTACTGCTTCGCTAGCTTCCCGAGACACGGTGGAATCTCGTTATGTTAAGATGATCACCATCTATAGACCGACCTCGGCAAAGCGTTGCTCAACCTTGAATGTCGACCCGTGCTGCTGATATTTTTTTTTATTTTTTTATTGATAATAGGCTCGCGTTTGAGCACCATCACACCTCATGGTAAGTGATGATGTGGCGGATACATATCGACCCTACCAAGCAATAACTCGGTAATCGAAAAATCAAAATTTTACAGGAGAAAAGATTTAGTGATTTTATCAAATATGTTTTAACTAGTGGGATTATTGAAGTCATTGACGTATTAAATGGAAGCAATTTTTTTGCGAAATATTCACTGTTTCATTGATATGAAATTCCTTTTATTCGAAACCTAGTTATTTAAGAAAAAAAAACCTAAAATATAGAATTTTACCTAGATAAAATATCATGTGTCATGATATCTTTGTAAATATCATTAGGAAAAATCTAAAAAAAATTGCTAAGGTGTATTCCGATCTATAGATGCCAAATTTGACATAATAGCCATGTATTACATACTCTTTGATAATAGCATAAAAACCATAATAGCACATTACCGAGTTCTTGGTTGGGAGGGTCGATATGTACTTTTAACATTGAATAACGATTACTCATTATGTTATTTGTTTTATTGAGTTTTTTAATCTTAAGTGGCAATTCAGTAAATTTTTTGGTGTGGAACATTGGAATGTAAAAGCTTCAACAAGGAGTATTATTTAACTTGCAAAATAAGAAAATTGCGAAGAATAATGTCTAGTGATCATCAGAAACAAAGGGAACCACGGTGTTTGAATTTCGAACAAAATCAAAATTCTAATAGTGAACGCAAAAAAAAATTTTTAGCAAAAAAAGGTGGTGTCAAAAAAGAAAATATATACAAAACTAAAGACACCGCCTTCCGAAATTAAAGTTATTTTTGGCTTTGTAGTGTGTTGATATGGAAGTCGGTTCTATTTTTTGCAAAAAAAATTTTTTTCACGTTTTTTAGTGGGTTGGTTTGTAAATCTAGTTACAAAAGCCATAATGTCAACAACTTATATCCTTTTACAAAATATTGCTTTTCCCGATGCATAGCCGTTAATTTTTGAGGAGTTCTCCTAGTACTCACCATATGTATTGTGACGAGCATAAAGTGTTTAACATCCGTACTCAAGTAATCGAATCGCAATCCACGAAATACTTTTTATTGAGGAGTTTCAGTGGCCATCTGTGGTCTTCATCATCAGTTCAACTTCCCCAAATGGTACTTTTCGGAAGCAACTGCTCAAGGTACTATAAGAAATACCCAAAACGCTATAGGTGTGTCTATAATATTTGAAAAGTTCCCTCGATTTCTCCAGGATCCCATCATCAGATCCTGATTTCGCAGCAATGGGACCAACTAGAAAGTATACCCATTCAAACGCAAAAAGAATTTTTCAAATCGGTCCAGCTGTCTCCGAGTTATGAGGTAACAACATAAAAAAAAAAAAAAAAGTTCAAGGCGAATTGTAAACCTCCTTTTTTTGAAGTCGGTTAATAAAAGCCAGGAGTATTTTAAGTTTCGATTATTGAAAACTTCGATGGGTAGCGCAGGAGTCAACCAGATTGTGCGATTTGGATATAAATAAAAATAATTTTAATGTTTAAATACATTTATAATTTATCTATAACATGCCCATACCTTTCCTACTGCTTGGACACAAGCCTTAATCTCCCTTTTTTATGAATGATAGGCGCGCGTAAGACTATTATCTCCCCTGATAGTAAGCGATGTTATTTAATCTATTCACTCTTGACATAAAGCAGCCAGGTTATTGCTATCAGGAAATACAGAATCCAGCTTCCTTCCTATTCTTATTTATTTGGTATCTAAGGCTTACGGGTTCAGTATGCAAGGCTAATATAGACCTGTAATGTACTTACTACAGTTCTACCTGTAAGGTTGATAGCTGTATCTCAGTTAGCACCAAAATTATAAGCCATATTATGAAGAGATTGTGTCCGCTGCGGTCGTTTACGTCGGACTCAGATAATTATAATGAAACATGATTTTTTAAGTTAAAATTACCCACTCCGGGAATCTTTCTAAGATGGTGATGTATTTATATTATATAGGGATTTCCGAGATTCATTATCACTATTAAACCAATGTCAATATAGAACATAATTATGTAACTGCTACCTTTTTTTTCCGAGGTTGAAATCCTCATGCATGTCCTGCGCCCTGGGGCGAGCGAAGGGGTCTGTCAGACTCTTACTGACTAAAACCACCCTGTATTCCCACGTACACATGCGCCGGGGGCTGAGGGAACACATAAGTATTCTTCAACGTGGCCCATAACTAGTGCCGTCCCGCCTTTGCGGGCCTTATCTTTTTAAGTGAGGGGAGAGTGAGCTGTTTGGCTCCCCTGTGACTTCTGAGTAGGGCGCGCGTGGATCAAAACGCGCCGCCACCTCGGGTCTCATGTTATAGGGGACGGCGGGCATCCCCAAGTCCGCCGTTCCTGGACCCATTTAGGGGGGCCACCAGAAGGCATTTTCTGCCCTCTGTCGACGCCCGATGCGCTTTCTGCCGGCCGGGAGAGCGTTCAAGATCTTCCTCTCCCGTTCTGCAGCCTCCTTCTGCGACATGACAATTTCGCAAAAGGAAATCACCATGTCCCACGACGCTGCGCCGCTAGCCATGGAACGAATCACAGCTGGCAGCGACAGGTCGTTTCCCACTTTTGAAACGAGGGCACGGCGCGGCTCCTCCCAAGATGCACACTCTGCAAGCGTATGCCACGTCGTGTCCTCCCGAGAATGGACGCAGTGATGACACCAAGTGTCTCGCTCCCTGTCTATGCGACGCAGTTACTTCCCGAAACAGCCGTGATTCAAGAGCACCTGCGTTGCCTTAAAGGATAGGGAGCCGTGGCTCCTCCCGAACTAGTTATTGAGCACTGGCCGGCCGCCTCGATAGTAACCGTCGGGGGCCATGGAACATGATGGCCTCAGACTTGTTTATTTATTTATTTATTAAAACTTTATGCAACACAAAAATGTACAAAGGCGGACTTAATGCCATAGGCATTCTCTACCAGTCAACCATGGGAGGTGAAGAGATAACATGGCAGGTGCATAAAAAAAAACCTAAGTACATAATATATTCAAAGTAAAAGTCTTATTACAATTATATATATCCATAAATAAGTATTATTAACTTACATATATATTTATCATAACACATATCAAATATATATAATATATATTAATAAAAAGTCATAGAAAAGGGGGTTATGAAAACTCTGCTTCCACTATTTGTTTCGAAAGTAATCCCGCAACTTTCTCTTAAACACATATTGACTGGTGGCCGTCCTGATATCAAGAGGTAGTGCATTCCACAGAAGAATAGATTGTATATAAAATAAGAATGAATAAAATCAGAAGTATGAGAAGGACAGAGTAAGAGAAGATTATTGGACGAGCGCAGACTTTTAGCGTGTGAAGAACATAGAAATTGAAAATGAGAAATAAGGTAAGAGGGAGGGTTTTTTTTTTTAGCGTAGTAAAATTATCAAATAAGTCCTCCCACGCCGGGCAGGGTGGGAGGGACTGTTAGACTTTTACTGACTAAAATCCACGGTGTTCCTTCAATAACCCTTTACGTACCGGGGTCACGGTAACGGGATGAGTCCCACGACCCCGGCAGGCTTCGGCCCTCTACGGGAGGGCCTCGTCATATTGCTGACGCTCTTTGAGGCGCGCGTGGAACACGACGCGCCGTCGACCCGGGCATATTCCATGGTCGGACAGCGAGTTGCCCTTTACTCGCCGTCCGCATGCCCGCGCCTACGGTGGCCGGAGATCGTCGGCCGACGTCCGACGCCGTGGGCGTCTACCACTGCGGCTGGGCTGGAGGGAGGACGCCATCCTCTCCCTCACGCGGCCCGCCTCCTCCTTCGGAAGCATGACTGCTTCGCAGAAGGAGGCGACCGCTTCCCACTCCCTCTCGCCCCGCAGCATGGCCTCGACCAATGCCGGGCGCGAGAGGTCTCCGCCTATTGCCGCCGTAAGGACACGTTGGTGCTCTGCCCAAGCGGGGCAGTCCTGCACCGTGTGCTCGACTGTGTCCTCAGGGCGACCCTCGCAGTGGTGACACCCAGGCGTTTCCTCCTTTCCCATCAGACACAGGTACCTCCCGAAACTTCCGTGTCCGGTGAGGACCTGCGTCATGCGGTAGGTCAGGACGCCATGACGCCAATCTAGCCACACCTCAAAGAGGGGTCTTACAGGCGAAATTGCGGCGTGCCCGGCCTTCGGTTGCGACAGTCGTTCCCTCCATACTGCCCTGAGATCACGCCGGAGCTCTTCCCGCCGCGCCTCGATTTCTCGAGGCAGCGGGGATACGCCCCGGCGCTGCGCCTCCACGCGCCATTCATAGACGCGCTGGAGGGCAGTTGCCTCCAGATCCCGAAGAGGAAGGGGTAGGAAAGTTTAGCAAAGAGAAAAGCGTAGTCAAGGCGCGCAAACTTCTTCTCTGGGCGAATGGGCATCCATTTGAGCTCGGTGCTGTACCTCGATAAGTGGTCATATTTTTTAAATTGAATATGTACCGGATACAGTTATTAAGAAGCCTATCGAACTTATCGAGCAAGACCGCATTCAAGTCAAAGTAGCACACGTCATCATAGTCGATTACAGGGAAAATTAAAGTCTGCACAAGCATTGTCTTGTTTTTTTCGCTTGTTAAGGGCCGCCTTAAGGCCCAGGCGCCTGATACGGCTCACAACTTGCGAGACTGCGACTGTAGCCAGCAACGCTGCTTCCCTATACGAGCTCCCCCGCGCTATGACCAGCGTGTCATCCACTTAACACGTCAGGTCAGGCCCGGCTGTAGCTCGCCCCTCAATGTGCCTGCTAATAACGCGCCTACCGCGTTCATCAGTTTGGTCGCCAGCCGCCGAAAGTGGGGGCCAAAGTCCTAGCGGCCGTCGAGCAATAATCCTAGGTACTTCATGGTTGACTCGACAGCGATCCGGGTCCCCCAACCACGATGTGTGATCCTGGCGGTGGCGCCCGTAGGGGCCATGGAACATGATGGCCTCAGACTTGTTAAGGGCCACCTTAAAGCCCAGGCGCCTGATGCGGTTCACAACTTGCGAAAATGTCATTGTAGCCAGCAACGCTGCTTCCCTGTACGAGCTCCCCCGAGCCGTGACCAGCGTGTCATCCGCGTAACACGTCAGGTCCACGCCCGGCTGTAGCTCGCCCCTCAATGTGCCTGCTACCTTGGCGCAAGGGGAAACACAGTTGTGAACACTTGATGCAAACAAATCGAGAACAGTCACTATTTGCCCTTAGATTGTAGAGGTTGTAAATGGCAGATTTAAAAGAAACTTTACAGTATTTAGGCAACGTTATTTTAATACTGTTACGAGCTGGGGTTCGGGATAGAAATAATTAACGCCAATTAGACCAAAATTAACACTTTAATTAAGTAAACACAAAATAAAAATTAACGCAGTTATCCGCACTACAAAACTTGTCGCTTAACACTTTAATCGCCATTAAATTCACTTGTATAGCTTCGATTATATCGCCTCGTAACTTCTAATAAGACTGACTCTCTGCCCTTGGAACAGTCGCTGCGCCCCCGCAGGGGGCGCGGCAAGTGGCATCGGGGCATATGCCCCCCGGCCACGGAAGCCAACCTCGACCCGTAACAACGGGCCCGTCATTGGGTTGCCTTATAGGCATGGCCTGTTTGCGTGTGTGCCTTGCCTGCGCGTATTAACGCGCGGCGGCGCGCACACATGTTATGTATTTATGATGTGTGAACTGTAGGCGCGCCACGACGCCGTTATTCGGCGTCGTTTCTTCACGACACCTCGGCGGTCTGCGCCCGCCAGGTGAGACCCCCAGTTGCCTGAGGGAGGCCTAGCGGAGCGCGACCAGCGGCGAAGGTGCCGGCTTAGGCGAGCCTACAGTTGGATGCGTGGCTCCGGCCCGTCCCGCTTCCAGGTCTAGCCGGTTACGTTCCGAGCCGCAGAGCCGTGTTGTGCGTGTGTGAGCGGCATTGTTGTGTGCGTCACCGCTCAGTGCGTCGACGCCGAATAGCAAGCTATCCGGCGCTGTTATGTATACATGTATGTATCGTGGCGCATGTGTGATTCGGTACGTAACGTGCCTATATTAACTTAGCACACGTTACGTATCGTGGTGTAAGTATTATGAATAGTTTCATTGTTTGGATAAGCCGCGTGTAGTGTGGAGGCGACTTACCCAGGCGTCAGTAGGTAGGGAGATATAACATAAATAAATCCCAAGGAGAGGCGGAGTGGGCGACTTGTCCCTGTGGGCCGCGGGCTTCTGTTGGTCGTTCTCGGCGGCCTAGCGACTGCAAAGTGTTGCCAACTCCGCTAGGCCGTCTAGCACGACTTGCTCTATATCCTGTCCCTGTCTCAGCGCTCTTATGAGGCCGAGTAATATCCTAATGGCGCAGGATGTGGCTTCGGAATATGCCAACCTCTGGGTGGGCTCGGCTTCGGTGTTGGGTCGTGCATTGGCGAGCGTGCCGGTGCTTTCATGTGCGCCGGCGCGCCGTGTCCGCGTTGCGTGGGTGTTGGATTTGACTTCCTTTTCCTGCGCCATTGTAGGGACAGGGGCGGCCGTGGGGACCTCTTCTTGGGTCGCTGAGGGGGTGGGTAACTGGGGGTTGGGTTTTCTCCCCTTGCCCCCGCGCCCCCGTTTTCTCCGCCGTGAGGAGGTGGTTGCGTCTCTGTTCGTGGGCCCGTTGGCTGCCGCCATCAGCGACGCGCCTTGGGCCTCTTCTGTGGCCTCTGTAGTTGTCGGGTGGGTGAAGTCTTCGGAGCGGCGCGTCACTGTCTTGGTGATGGCGACAGTCCCAGCTCGCTTGTTGAGCATCTCCCGTTGGAAGACGGGGCATCTTACGTGGCATGCTGGATGGGGGCCACCGCAGTTGGCGCAGGTGGCCGGCTCTTCTCTGGGCCTCGGGCAATCCTTGGCCAGATGCCCCTCTCCGCATTTGACTCAAGCGAGCGGCCGGTGGCACTGGTGTGAACAGTGCCTAAATTTTTGGCACCGGTGGCATTGGCTGACTCTCTGCGTTCTTTTGCGAGCTATTTATACCCCGATGAATGTGTTCTAGAAAATTCTTGTACAATAGACTCACTACCAATACTGCCAAGAATGTTCCAGAAGCTCCTCGATATACTCAGTACTGCTACTCGCCGCCAGGTGGCGTTAGTGTCTCGAACGTTCTAGAAGTCGAAGTTTCTCAACGTACTTCGCTAAGCGACTGGTTTAACAATACATCCTCAAGAAACTTTATAAAAGATTTTAAGGTGGCTGCTGCTTTCTTAAATTGATTTCACCCACCCATAACCGACAGAATAGACAGTGGGGACATCATTCATCAAATTAATTTTGATATAAATAGACATAATGTATTGGGTGATTTCATTTTCACCAATCAATATAACAGACGTAGCGCGATATTGAAGCATTAACTGTTCAAAATGATAATTTTAATGATTTTCCCAAGTTGTTGTTTCATCACGCACGCGGGATTGCCCCGCATGCGTAACACCCGCAAGTGTCTTTTTTATACAAGTATTTATTGTAATGCGTGGAATACGCACGCGGGACGCGGGGTGTGATCCGTGGCAACAGACCCGTGCGGGGACTCCGCACGCGTGAGCACTTCTATGAAAATCAGTGTGCGTTTTACTATCATGCGGGGTGCACGCGCGCGTAGTACAGTCACATTTAAAATGAAAATTGACACACAACGTTTTATAATTCAAGTGCATCTGCGGCCGTGCTTATGGGATAAATCCCATGAATTATATAAAAACAGAGATGCTAGAGACGCTGCCTGGAACTGTATTTTTATTTTTTATATTATTTCTTGAATTGTATTTTTGTAGCCTGTGTTCAATTCTTCCAAACAATTCATCAAAAGTACGAATGGACATTCTAAAATAAATCTTAAATTTCCTTTCATTCATTCGTAATTCGTAATCCTAGCAAAGGTGAGACGGTACTTCACACCGGAACAGCTGCTCAACCTCTATCAAGCGCAAGTTCGTTCGTGTATGGAGTACTGCTCTCATCTCTGGGACGGATCTACCAAATACCAGCTTGATGCACTTGAGTCTATAGAGAAACGGGCCAAAAGGCTCATCGGCAACGAAAACCTGGTCGAGACAAGGCTCCAGAGCCTAGAGCATCGGCGACGTGTTGCAAGCCTGTCAGTTTTCTATCGGTTACATTTCGGGGAGTGTGCGATGGAATTACACAGTCTTATTCCGCCAAGCCCGTTCTATCATCGGACTACAAGACAAACGGCGATGCGCCATTGTTACATGGTGGACATCCCACCCATACGCACGAAACGTTTTGGGAATACTTTCATTGTGCGTACGGCTAAGGAGTGGAATTCCCTGCCGGAGTCTGTATTTCCTGATAGTTATAACCTGGGAGTCTTTAAGTCAAGAGTGAATAGGTTACTTCTAGGCAAGCGTGCTTCATCTTCGACCACATCATGCTTAACATCAGGTGAGATTGTGGTCAAACGCAAGCCTATCAACTATAAAAAAAATAAAAAAAATAAAAAATTGCCGTAGTGTGTGACAAACCTTCCAGCAAGAATCCTTTTTACCCGACTGCAAAGGAAGGGTTATGTTTTTCGCGCGTATACGTATACTACACAATTCTTAGATGGTATTTTCATAATTATCGAAGATGAATAATAAATATTTTATAAATATATTGGTGTTTTATTTTATTTTCTCCTGCTGTGTCAAATCCATCCAAAGATTGTCTGTAAAGGTCGCTTTTGGCGATAAGACCGCCCATTGTAACACCCTTTGTAGTTTGTAAGTCCTTATTTAGTTCTCTCTAAAAGCTACTGCTACTAAGTGCAGTATCCAATATACTGCACTTAGTAGCATGTAGATTGTAGAGATTTTAGTAGACTTATGTTCGTCTGTAGCAACTGCCCAGAGAATTTGCAATGCATCAGATCATCGACGCGTCACCCATGGAGGCTCTCTACTTGCACTCTAAGCATAAAAGAAAACCATTACACATCCAAAACTATTCAAAAACAATACGCAGATAACATGAAATAACTACTATGTTATAACGTAACCTCACTTTTACTCTACCTCGTATAACTTGCTTCCTAGATAGCTTAATTTCACCAAATTTTCAGTGAGGCCTTCTAGTTTCAATGAGAGAATACCTTCGTCAATTTACACAACTACTTGTCAGTTGGATTCCCAGATGTTATCTCAGACGGTTGATTACATTGCTAGTCTACGATGTCCAATCATTGAACCATTCCGTTTTTCTCCGGCAACCTTGGATGATATCAAAAAGATTATGGTACCCACAGGTTATGATGACATCAGTCGTTACTCTCTCTCCTTCTTCCGATTGCCCATATTATCAACTACATGTTATCTCTTCAAAACCCATGGTTGACTGGTAGAGAATGCCTATGGCATTAAGTCCGCCTTTGTACATTTTGTGTTGCATAAAGTTTTAATAAATACATAAATACCTACATAATAAACTATGGAACCTTTCCCTTCTCCTCATGATCTTTAAGACAATATCGTCAGCACAAAAGTAAAGTAGCCAAACTGACATTTTGGTAATTTTGACTTAAGTATAGAATTACTATGGTTGCCTACTATAAATTATGTATCTTAATTGTGGTAAAATATGAAAATAATATTATTCTGAATGCATATCAACATAAAATTGCTTTTGGCTACAGATAAACTCTTCCATCTGATTTATTCAGTTTACGTATACTTTTCGTAATTATAACAATCTTTAATCTAAGTGGTGCATTAATAAAATATAACAATTTGTTATAGAACCCGTCACCAATTTTTGATTTAATTTCACGAAAAAAAAAATTTTCGTGGAAAATTTCACTTTTGCAGATTGGCTGTTTACTTCACTGACAATATAATCTGTTAGAAGAACATGTTACGTAAACTTGAAAAAGAAAACTCTAAAAACTTTAATTTAAACAAAGTGGCTTGGTTTCTACATTTGGAAAACTAAAGTTTTCTAAATACAGTTAAACAAAAAAATAAGAAAATTATACTACCAATAGTTTTTAAACTGGCATGGTCACTAACAGAATCATTAGAACTTGAAACGCTCACTTAGCCTTTTGACAGGCCCGTTGGTATAGTGGTCAGTGGTCCTGACTGCTATGCGCAAGGTCGTGGGTTCGATCCCCACCTAGGACAAATGTTTGTGTGATGAGCACGGTCATTTGTTCTTTGTCTGGGTGTAATTTATCTATAATATGTATGTATTTAGAAATATATATGTATGTTTATCAGTTGTCTAGTATCCATATCACAAGCTCTGCTTAATTTGGGACTAGATGGCGTTGTGTGAAAAAGTTGTGGAATATTAGTTGTGGAATATTATTATTGATAAAAACGACATTACAATCCGTTTTGTAGTTCGAAAGGGACACAGAAGGGGCGTACAGACATCGGGAAAGGGATTTTGTTTCATAAATATGTAAAGATTTTACCACAGTACGTATATACTATTACTGCAACTTTTCAGTTGAAAACTATTATGAGGAGTAACTGAAATGCTTCTGTCTCTTCAAAAGTCAGCATGTCAATTACTACTTTTTATGACTGGCTATCTTAAAATATAACCCGAGATATATCATCATCATCTTCTAAGCTTCTCAACTCTGTTGGGGTCAGCTCTAGTCTAACTGGATGCAGCTAAGTACTAATGTTCCCTTCCTTCTTTCAAAAATATGGTAAAAGATCTCTCTCTTTAATTTGTTACTATTTTTTATATAACTCAGCTTTGTTACTTATTTATTGTATATAGTACTCACGTGGTGCTTCGCTCCCGTGGATTCTATCACGGTAAAAACATAACTCTCCTTTTTGCAGTCGCGTAAAAAGTAGCCTATAACCTTCCTCAAACTTCAAGCTACTTCCATACCAAATTTCATCCAAATCCACCTAGTACTTTCGAAGATTAGCGCGTTCAAGCAAACAAACAAACAAACAAACTTTTCCGCTTTATAATATTAGTATAGATAAGTGAATAGTACACCATGGACTACCCGCGTATTTATTTTCTCCTGCTGTGTCAAGTCCATCCAAAGGTTGTCTGTAAAAGATCGCTTTTAGCGATAAGACCGCCCAATGTAATACCCTTTGTAGTTTTTTAAGTCCTTATTTAATTCTGTTATGGTGTACAATAAAGAGTATATCTATCTATCTATCTATCTATCTAATGTTTTACTTGGAGCGAGTGCCTATCTAACGTCCACAACCCAGTATCTGGATACAACGATACCCCTTACCAAGAGACCAGTATCAGATTTTCTGGCTACTGACCACTCGTAACGACTGTCAAACATTTACAAATGACAGCCAGGACCTAAGGCTTTGTTGACGGCTTTACATTCAGTCCTGTATTCAACTGTACCAATTAAAGAAACAGAGACTACCGTTCTTGTTCTGAGTTTACTAATTTTCTTTTTAACCGACTTGAAAAAAAGGAGGTTTACAATTCGTCTTGAACTTTTTTTTTTTTTTATGTATGTTACCTCATAACTCAGAGATGGCTGGACCGATTTGGAAAATTTTTTTTTCGTTCGAATGGGTATACTCTCTAGTTGGTCCCATTGTTACGAAATAAGGATCTAATGATGGGATCCTGGAGAAATCGAGGGAACTCTTCAAATATTATAGGCACACCTATAGCGTTTTGGGTATTTCTTATAGTAACTTGAGCAGTTGCTTTCGAAAAGTACCATTTGGGGAAGTTGAACTGATGATGAAGACCACAGATGGCCACTGAAACTACTCAATAATAAGTATTTCGTGGATTGCGATTTGATTACTTGAGTACGGATGTTAAACACTTTATGCTCAAGTTCAAGACGAATTGAGAACCTCCTTTTTTTGAAGTCGGTTAAAAATAAACTAAAATATGGCGTCCAGAAATTCGTGCGCATCGCTGTCTACTGGTAATGTGCCCAAAAGACTGGCGGCATTGCCACGCTATATGGCAATGCTAAACCGCTGTCCAAGGTAAAAGCCAGCCTTTGGGTCACGCGAAGTGTCAACTAGGCGTCTGGATAGTTCTTTAAATAATTTGTGAGCACTCGGACCCCACGATCCCAAGGTCTCCACCCCAAACGGCTCGAAAATATAACCTCCAACAAGGTTATTATATTTCCGCCACTTGAGGTTCTCAGCGGCTGCAGCGGCAGCGCCAGCACAGCAAGACGAGCTAGGAAGATGGGATGGTGCAAGAGTATCGACACAAGTTGCGTCCCACACTAAAGCCCTACCCATCTTCCAAGGAAATAAAGACATGCCGTCCGGTCTTTTGCCATCGTCGCGTGCCAGGCCATTGGGTTCTAATACAGCCGGAGCGCCGACGGTGACAAGAGCTCGTCGGATAATGTCGATCTCCTTACTAAAAAAATTATAAAGTTTTTATTTTAGATTGAAATGAAATGAAATGAAATGAAATGAAATACCTATACCTGTCGGTACCTGTCAGTTGAAGCAGTAAAATATACATACAGCTCTTCTAAAAATTAAAGAAACTTATTGCTCTGAGACAACAACTGGCCGCTGATTGTATGACAAGATTAATCGAATGCCCAACACACGGCACTCAAGCTGCTAGGCTATTTTTTTCTTGTATTAATGCTTGTATCTGCTTGTATCTGTTTATATCTGCTACTCATTGCAGAAGCATTAATCAAGCCTTCATAAATATCTTTCGCCTTATGAGTTATGACCTTGGTTAGGCATAAACATAAGATATCAATAAACCGAACCACTAACGTCAATTGGTCAACATGGCGTTCGTCAGGAGTCGAGTCCAGAGAAAGTGAAAAATATTTTTCAGTTTTCACTCGATCAATATTTTTTAAAACGGTTTTTCCTAAAATTTCTAGCAGTTCCTCACAAATCGTGATGACAAGTACTTTGTTTTCCCTCTCAAAGAAATAAAATAAGTTTTTCGTCTATTTGTAACAAAACTCAGTATTTTTTTTTTTTGTTTCTACTGAGCCTTTATCGATTTTTTTGTGGTGTGGTGGCGGCCCCCTTGTGGTGGCGGCCCATAGGCAACTGCCTATGTTGCCTATGCTTAAATCCGGCACTGATTAGGTATCCCGATTACAAGACAGTTGGGTAAAAAGCTAGACAAATCACTCTTCTCTCCAATAGACGGTCCAAAGTAGTTCTACTAAGTCCAGAAACTCATTTTTACGGTGGGAAAATCATTTAATGACTCTTCCCGTTCTGGGCGGAGCGGAAGGGAGTGTCAAACTTCTGCTGACTAAAAACTCACCCTGTTCCTTCAGTTGCCCTTGTGATCAGGGGCTGCGGTACCCGGCTATGACGCGACGCGGACGCGCCGTCGATGCTGGACGGCAAGCTACCTCTGCTAGCCGCCCGCAGGTCCGCACCACAGAACAGATAAAAGAGGTTAGAAAGGAAATAGTTCCTGATTTGTATGAGAACGTGTGTCGCCGCTTGTCTCCCACTCTTTAGATCCACTACAAGCAAGAGGCCCGTTACGTATGCGCACACAAATAAATTACACACACTTAAATCGAGAGCTTGCTACTGATTGTAACTCACTGTCGATAAACATGCGCCGTGCATCACGGCCAATCAGGGCAAAGGACGACACGTCAATGGTTGAAGTGTTGAGGACGCAACGCATGCAGTACATTATAAGCGGACTTGGTCATTGCATTGATTAAGCGAGTACGCATCGGCCAATATATATATTTTTGTAACTTGTTGCAATAATGTCGTTAATGCTTGGAATTTCATAGTGATCAGAATATTTTTATATTTTTTACAAATAAAATTGTAAAAAATGTTGTTTTCGACTTACTAATGGAAAGATATACATCCTCGCTCTATACTTGCGGTGTGACTTTTTGTTTTACAGGTTAAAATTGCACAACACAGCATTTTAAAGCAGTGTTCTGTGTTCCGAAGTAGTCCGTAGCGCACTAAGCGCGGTGAATGAATTAATTGATCGAGTTATGATTTACGAAACATATGTAGTTGTGGCGCGCTTGCCTCGCCCACATCACCATTCCAAACTTATTCATCTATTCCGTGGTCCGTACCACAGAGTACTTTCATATATGGTCCGCACCCACGGTGACCGGAGATCAGCTCGCGACAAAGATAACACGATGCAAAAAACAAATAAAACTACGAACAAAAATCTCCACACTCTCTACTAGACCAAAAAACACTTCAGTAATAACTAAACACATTTGTTAGGTACCTTCTCTAATAGGCAAACAACTAACAGCTCTATACTGAGTAACGTACGTCAGTTCTGGGAACAGTTGGATAAATAAAAAACTAGACAAATTACTCGTCCTTTCAATCGACGGTCCAAATGAGTTCTCCTAAGTCCGGCGACCTAGTTGGGTTTTAATTTGCCGTGTTCAGATAACAATTTATCATTTATGCGGAGGAAATAAGATGAATCGCTTCATTTTATCACGATTAGGTAGCTGTGTTGGAAGTTTGTTGAAATAGAATATGAAGAGAAGTTTCTGTAATTATCGTCCAAGTTTGTTTAATTGTGTTTAAATCAGTGAGGTAGGATTGTTAGGATACTATTTATATAAGTTTGCTATCTTTTAATTCTTTTATTTTATACCAAATTGTGTTTAATTTTCTCTTTTTTTTTTCAGCATTCAACGGCTTGCAGAGACATAAAAATGTTGAACTCACGAAATGGAAGGCCGTGTCTTACATTTTTCTTTTTTAACAAGCACAGGACACAGGTGATCGTTTCCACTTTTGATAATAAGTACCATACTGCATTATTGATATTATTTCCGTAACTTGTGGAAATAACTATATTGGTATCATGTTTTTTTAACCGACTTCAAACTAGGAGGTTCTGTATTCGACCAGTATGTATGTATGTGTGTAGGTATATATGTATGTATGTATGTTTGTATATCCGCGATTTACTCAGAAACTACTGATCCGATTTCGATCGCGTTTTCGTTGTTTGAAAACATATTTTACAAGGTTTTAGTATATAAAACATTAAGTTCTGATGGAGACCTTCGGAGATAAGGGATGGAACTCTTCAATTTAAAACAGAATATCTCCCGCGATTGCTACCCTCGTACAGATATGCACTGTTTAGCATAATATTAGTCTATTAAGACCAGGCAGTCCAAAATAATTTTCACGCAAGCTCCACCCCCATGCCTTCGGATAGGCCGTTGTATACTAAACGCTAACGCAGCAGTAATAAAGTTGAATATCGCGTGCGCTTTTTCACTGTATTCGGGTTCGAAACTAAATGTCGTAAGTCTCAATTCTTATTTCGTTTATAACTAAAGTAATAATTGATCTAGAGAAAAAATGTCCTTTGGATTATAAACTATATTTTCTTACTGTCAATACTAATTTTAGATATAAAAGCCGAGTAATCTTGATTAAATTTTGAATAATCATTAAAAAAGACATGATTTTCGATTAAAAAATGAATCGAGCGAAAATGTTCCAATTACGAAACTGGTCTAGACATGCAAAGAAAAAATCCAATAAATCATATACTAAAGTTCCATTTTGATTGTATGCGTGATTGTTTCAGGATATTAATGCAAAGTTACATACAATTTAGGGAGCCTCCCCTTAATATCACCACAGCTGAGGCACAGACCTTCTAGATCACGTCTGAAATATGGCTTAAGTGGGTAAAAAGAAGTGTACAGCAAACTCTCTTTTTAAAAAGTAAGTGCGAACGGTATGTAGGTATCTCAAGTAACACAAACAATGATACACTAAAAAGCATAAAATAAAAACTTTGTTTACAAAAAAATGAACCGACTTCAAAACTTACAAAAAAAGACTAGCTCTAAAAAAAAGAAATAACCTTAAATATTGTTTTATTGGATGTCTAATTCCGTTAAAAATAAGGGCTAGCTATCTACTCACATGGCTGAAGTCGGTGCCATAGCCTCTGTGTTTTTCCAGGATGTCAACTATCTATTTACCAAAATTTCATTCAGATCCGTTCAGTAGTTTTTACGTGAAAGAGTAACAAACATAAATCTACATCCGTCCTCACAAACTTTCGCATTTACAATAATATTAGTACGATTATTTAACTATCTAAGGTAGTCCGAGACTTCGTTTGCGTGGAATTTCAAAACAACAGTCTTGCCAAAAGGTACAATTTTACCCAGTTACTGGGTTATAGCGGTCAGACAGGCAATCGCTTCATGTAAACCACTAGTACTCAGTTGCATCTATTTAGACTGGAGGCTAATCCCAATACTGTAAAAAAAGGCTAGACTTCATTTTATTCCCATTAAAAAATATACTAGCTATTGGATTAGGTACTAGGATTTTTTTATTTTATTTCACCACATATAAAATGTAAGAAGCTAATTCATGGTTTTTTGTACTCTTTTCGTACAAGGAACCCCAACCATTGGTATTTGTATAAAGCCGGCTCTACACGTTCGCCAACACAGTGGCGAATGTAGTGGCCAGCATATTGGCCAAGAGTTCGTGATAGCGTCCACACGTTGGAAGGTCGTTCAGTTTGCTACGGTTCAGGCCAATGTGCGGACGTATTTATTAAAATGGATATTGAGGCGCTAACTGCTGCTTCTTGCTAGTGCTCTATAAACCGAAAAGTTTCTTCGTTATTAGTCATTACTGACATTTTTTTTTTCACTAGTTGTTACCGACGCGTGACTAAACTTTTTAACAAAAAATAAAACCAACTTCCATATCAAAACACTACAACGCCAAAAATAACTTTAATTTCGGTAGTCGGTGTTATTCGTTTTGTATTTTCTTTTTTTGACACCGCCTTCCGAAATTATAGTTATTTTTGCCTTTGTAGTATTTTAATATGGAAGTCGGTTTTATTTTTTATTAAAAAGTTTTTTTCACGCTTTTTAGTGGGTCGGTTTGTAATTTATCCAGTTACAAAAGCCAAAATGTCAACTACTTATCACCTTTTACAAAATATTGCTTTTCCCGATGCAGAGCTGTTAATTTTTGAGGAGTTCTCCTGGTACTTCACCATCAGCTCTACATCACCATATGAATTATGACGAACATAAAGTGCTTAACATCCATATTCAAGTAATCGAATCGCAATCCATGAAATACTTATTATTGAGTAGTTTCGGTGGTCATCTGTGGTCTTCATCATCAGTTCCACTTCCCCAAATGGTGCTTTTCGAGAGCAACTGCACAAGATACTATAAGATATAACCAAAACGCTATAGATGTGCCTATAATATTTGAAGAGTTCCCTCGATTACTCCAGGATCCCATCATCAGATCCTGATTTCATAACAATGGGACCAACTAGAAAGTATACCATTTCAAATGAAAAGAGAATTTTCTAAATCGGTCGAGCTGACTTCGAGTTATGAGGTAACATACATAAAAATAAAAGTTCAAGACGAACTGAGAACCTCCTTTTTTTTGAAGTCGGTTAAAATGTTTAATCAGGTGCGTGCGATCGTTCTGGGAGCTCGTAGCATACTAAACGCGCGGCCAACGTGTGGACGCGGTAGCCAATACTCGGCCAACAACCCTTTGATCTTTTGCAAAAAACCGACACCACACGGATCTCGCGCCAACTCGTCGGCCATCATTCCAATACAACCCAAGATGCACAAACACCCCCTCTACACGTTGGCGAATAGGCACTGGCCACTACATTCGCCACTGTGTTGGCCAACGTGTAGAGCCGGCTTAAGAAAAACGACATACCTCTAAGCAGGAGATTTTTTTCTTTTTTTTTTTTCTTTTAGGTTGGGCCACTCGTAGATCAGCTCAGTAAGGCTGTGCGTCTACTTAACCAGAGAATTATTAAATGGATTCAAGACACATGATAACTCCCGTAACGAAACCGTACCGCGATCTATTTCGACGCCAGCGCCATCTAGGGAAGTCACGCGTAAACTTTTAGTATGAATGATTTGTGCGTAGGCCTCAAAATAGAGATTGAACAGTTTTTATTGCTCATTTCCTATAGAGAAAGACTGGTAAGAAACTCCACGGTTACTCTTTTCTAAACATAATTATTTATTTTAACAATGTTCCCATAATACAGTTTGTATAGGTATTAGAGGACAGTACAGACCAATTAACCTAGCACAATGTAGGTACCTAATTACTAATCAAAAACGCATCTAAAATTCTACTTTTGATTTCACATTAAAAATGATTTTTATAAAATGGGATACATATTTTGGGACTTTTGGATTGTAACTAAGAACAAAAAACGCTAATAAGTAAAGAGCTAACAAAATTACCTTTTAAACCCTAAGCAGATTGCCATTGACCTCCCGCATGACTTAAGGTTATGGGGTCAAATTTGGTGTCTGACTAATTCAGAATAACCACATGTGATTAATTTGTGCTACATGTGCCTATGACGATGACACTTCAAAGCCGTCGCGTCGGCTGACTGAATTTAATAAGTACCGATGGAGACAGAGCGGTACAATTTTTCATTTATTTTCAGTATTTCTTTGTGGGAATTCCTAATATTTTATTCCACATAACCAGGCACTGATTCTCAGGTCAGAGGAGGAGGTCAGAAGACAGTGAACAATTTAAACTGATAATTCAAAATAATACCTCAAATATTATGTTTGTTTCTTTGTTTGTCGCGCTTGCGGCCTGGACCAACGAGGTAATACTTCCGAGTACGTAGTACGTACACGTGAAGCAAAAAATTTTGTTCCCCTTTTTACGGAAATTGCGCAAACAGACACACTTAAAGTTTATATGCAGTGCAGGAAACTGATATTTTTTTATAATAATGAAATAGTTCAAATCATGGCCGAATTTCGGGCACCGAGCGATCCCTACTTCCCTAGTAAAAATAAACATGCGCTGCGATTAACGAAATACTAAAAACCTATACCTATTATCCTTTTCGAGATAGCAAAACGACTCCTATATCTCAAGCCATTGCTTGCCCGTGTTTCAAATGCCGTTCAGTCGATGTGGCCTGACTAAATAACAAACATCCGAAGACACATCATTCCACACTAAATAATAGTAAGATACTTTTGTTACTAAGTGTACGCGTTTGCCCCCTATTTGTTTGTAGTCGCCTGTTCGGGTCGATTCACACGCAGACCTCGAGATATTTTAGATTTAAGGCTAATAAAAGGACGACCTACGAACCCGATTTGTTTACTCCACAGTATCACGACAATGAACTCTAGTCCTTATACATAGATTAATTAAGCCGGCTCGATGAGCGTGTGTATTGCATGCAGCGACGTATTTTTAACCGACTTCTAAAAAAGGAGGAGGTTCTCAATTCGGATGTTTTTTTTCTTTTTTTTTTTTATGTTTGTCCACGCATAACTCCGTCGTTTGCCAACCGATTTGAAAAATTCTGATTTTGTTAGAAAGGGTATACTTCCCAAATGGTCCCATGAAAATTTTATCGAAATCGGACAAGCCGTTTCTGAAAAATCAACAAAAGTCTAAAAAAATGTTTCCGTTGATGATCTTTTCGTTTACGCTGCATTGCGTTTTTTGTTCGCGCATAACTCCGTCATTTACGAACCGATTTGGAAAATTCACTGACCCACTAAAAAGCACGAAAATAAAAACTTTTTTGCAAAAAATAAAACCGACTTCCATATCAAAACACTACAAAGCCAAAAATAATTTTAATTTCGGAAGGCGGTGTGAAAAAAAAAAGAAAATACAAAACCAATAACACCGACTACCGAAATTAAAATTATTTTTGGCTTTGTAGTGTTTTGATATGGAAGTCGGTTTTATTTTTTGCAAAAAAGTTTTTTGTCCTGCGAATTTGTACTGTACCTCGATTTTATTGCGGTAATAGGACGATTGATATTGATGAATAAGGTAGTATGAGCGCCAAACAAAATTTCGGTCAGAATAGAATAGTACACTTAAAAAAAACTTTTTAACAAAAAATTAAACCGACTCCCAAAAAACACTGCAAAGTGAAAAATAACTTTAATTTCGGTAGTCGGTGTCTTTAGTTTTGTTTTATCGTTTTTGGCACCGACTTCCGAAATTAAAGTTATTTTTCACTTTGCAGTGTTTTTTGGGAGTCGGTTTAATTTTTTGTTAAAAAGTTTTTATTTCACTCTTTTTAGTTGGATGATTTTTAATTTACCTAGTTACAAGAGCCTAAATGTCAACTACTTATAACCTTTTACAAAATATTGCTTTTCCCAATGCTGGGCCGTTAATTGTTGAGGAGTTCTCCTGGTACTTCACCATCAGCTCTACATCACCATATGCATTGTGACGAGCATAAAGTGCTTAACATCCATATTCAAGTAATCGAATCGCAATCCACTCAATACTTATTATTGAGAAGTTCCAGTGGCCATCTGTGGTCTTCATCATCAGGTCCACTTCACAAATGGTGCTTTTCGAATGCAACTACACAAGTTACTATAAAAAATACTCAAATCACTATAGGTGTGCCTATAATATTTGAAGAGTTCCCTCGATTTCTCCAGGATCCCATCATCAGATCCTGACTTTGGTGATAATGGTACCAATTTCGAAGTATACCCATTCGAACAAAATTGAATTTTCCAAATCGGTACAGCCGTCATCGAGTACTCGATGATCATACATAAAAAAAAAAAATATATATATATACGCGTCGAATTGATAACCTCCTCTTTTTGTCGTCGGTTGATAAGTAATAGGTATTTATTTTAAGATATTTCAGACACAAAAAAGGAAAGGATTACTACCCGACTGCAATATTACAATAAAAAAACTTTTTACCAAAAAATTAAACCGACTCCCAAAAAACACTGCAAAGTGAAAAATAACTTTAATTTCGGTAGTCGGTGTCTTTAGTTTTGTATTTTCGTTTATGGCACCGACTTCCGAAATTAAAGTTATTTTTCACTTTGCAGTGTTTTTTGGGAGTCGGTTTAATTTTTTGGTAAAAAGTTTTTATTTCACTCTTTTTAGTTGGTCTATTTTTAGTTACAAGAGCCTAATTATCAACTACTTATAACCTTTTACAAAATATTGCTTTTCCCAATGCTGGGCCGTTAATTGTTGAGGAGTTCTCCTGGTACTTCACCATCAGCTCTACATCACCATATGCATTGTGACGAGCATAAAGTGCGTAACATCCATATTCAAGTAATCGAATCGCAATCCACTCAATACTTATTATTGAGTAGTTTCGGCGGCCATCTGTGGTCTTCATCATCAGTTCCACTTCCTCAAATGGTACTTTTTGAGAGCAACTGCACAAGTTACTATAATAAATACCCAAAACGACATAGGTGTGCCTATAATATTTGAAGAGTTCCCTCGATTTCTCCAGGATTCCATCATCAGATCCTGACGTTTATGAAAATGGGACCAATATCGAAGTATACCCTTTCAATCAAAAAAAGAATTTTCCAAATCGGTTCAGCCGTCTTCGAGTAATCGATGATCATACATTAAAAAAAAAAAAAAAATATATATATATATACGCGTCGAATTGATAACCTCCTCTTTTTGTCGTCGGTTGATTAATTAATAATATACAATATTCTTTATAACCTCATATCTCCAGAACCGCTGAACAGATTCACATAATTGAGGTATAACGAACGAATCTAACGAGATTCGTCTTAGCAGACTAAGTGTTCTTTCTTAGATAAGTGACATGTGAAAAAATCAAACATGGCGATGGACTATGGATTTAGCTCTTTCACTTTCTGAATCCGGTGGGGTGCCATTGTGACACGACCGGGGTAATAAAAAAAAAATGTTAATTAATATTTTAACTAAAAAGTTGAAAAAAAAGTTATTTAAAAAATCTAAATAAACCGACTGCTCAACTGAAATCAAGAAAGAAGCACATTTTTATTTTAAAAAGCGACAAGCAGGCGAGACCCAATTGAACATGTATTTTTTAATGGGGTGGGTCAGCCGGTTTCTCATAGTCGGGTTTTTTAGATTTTTTTAAACATTTTTTTTTATTTTCTTGACTAAGTACATACCTTTTAATACGTACAGTGTCATGTACTCGTATTACTGCCATCATGTATATTAACGCAGCATAATAATGTTTTGACTGTTGGGACACAGGCCTCCTCTGTATGAGAGAAAATGGGCCGTAATCCGCTCTACGGTAGTACATCTGCACTACCGCAGAGTGGATTACGGCCCATTTTTAACCGACTTCTGAAAAAGGAGGAGGTTCTCAATTCGGATGTTAGTTTGTTTTTTTTTTTTTTTTTTTTTTTTTGTGTTTGTTCGGGCATAGCTCCGTCGCTCGCCAACCGATTTGAAAAATTCTTTTTTTGTTGGAAAGGGTATACTTCTCAAATGGTCCCATGAAAATTTTATCGACATCGAACAAGCCGTTTCTGAAAAATCAACAAAAGTCTAAAAAAAATATTTACATTGATGACCTTTTCGGTTACTCTATATTGTGTTTTTTGTTCGCGCGTTTTTAGTTTTTGTTGTTGACATTTTGGCTTTTATAACTAGATTAATTAGAAATTGACTCACTAAAAAGCGCGAAAATAAAAACTTTTTTGCAAAAAAATAAAACCGACTTCCATATCAAAACACTACAAAGCCAAAAATAATTTTAATTTCGGAAGGCGGTGTGAAAAAAAAGAAAATACAAAACCAATAACACCGACTACCGAAATTAAAATTATTTTTGGCTTTGTAGTGTTTTCATATGGAAGTTGGTTTTATTTTTTTGCAAAAAAGTTTTTTCTCTCCTCATGGTGGATATCGCATGTCCTCAAGCTTTTCGGTCCTTGGTCATGCCGGTTTCCTTACAATGTTATGAGCACCGTTTTGAGCAGTGCCTGTCTGAGTTCCGACCCACAATCTCCATCTAGTTTGTCGTTCGTCTTGTAACTACTGGACACTTCTGCGTATAATGACAAGGCATTATATCAAATGCCTGGATACACAAGTGACGGTTCCAACATTATTTACTGTTCCATTTTCTATCCCATTTGCCGTTGCTAAGCCAAACAACAATACCAAGTAGCACACGAGGCTGCTTATCAGCCATATAACGGATTCCCATCATGCTTAAAGCTGAATAAAAAAGCTTAATAAGGGCTGTATAGGGCCTTACACAGCTTTTATAACTCTTAAATGGGCACAAATTATTAATTAGCTGCTAAGGAGCTGTGTAGCAGCAATTTAACAGTGTTATAAAGGGTAACGACAGTACTATGCGCTGAATATCGACTGACTAAGAGATCACAAGTTACTCTTTATTCAGTAAATATGTCACATTTACGCTCTTAATAGATGTTTTAAACCGGGAAAGGCTGCTTGCGGCCAGTGTAAAAGTGAACATATTTGATGTAGCAAACATATAAAAGCAAATATAACCCGTAGCTGCCAATTGAACACATGTTTCGTGGAATATTCATATGTTCATTATATTCGTATGTTTTAAATATTAATAAAAGAAAAATGATTGGGAATGCAATTTCACTGACATTATACATATATATTGTCTAAGAAAATTTTAGTGCGCCTTTAAAATATTCTGTTTTTAATTAGTTTTGTGATATAAATAAGCCGTGATGAAAACTTGGATAAACAATTTTTTGTGCTTAGAAAAGAATTATAAGATAAAAAGTTATTAAAAAATAAAATATTTTCTTCAATAAGTACAAAAATAAAAACAATACAAGAAACAAACATTGACTTGAGTGAGGTGGATGTACAGAGGCATTTTAATTTGAGACAACGACTCCCAAACTGAGCTATGCTCGTATCTTGGGTAGTCGGCGGTCAACCGCGCAGTTTTCGCATACATATCACCGTCCTATTTTGTGCCAAAATATTACAATTTTATTTTATATAATTAGCTACTTACTTTAAATTAAATCTATCTTTATATTTCTATAATTTAATTTAAAAAATCAAAGATTAAGATTTTATTTTTATTTTACAATTTCAATAAGTTTCTCAGTCTCAACATAACTCAACAACTTTAACCAATTAGTTAATTTATCTTTAAAATTGTGTTTATTTAGTTTATACAGTGAGATCTTCTTATTAAGTTTATTATAAAGCCTGGAACTTAATGCGTTGTATTGTCGCAGTGCGAAAGCCGTTCTACATCTCACAGAGGGACAAACAAGTGCACCACTTCGTTTTTCTAAAACTTCCGTATTAAGGGGAAGTAGCGAATGTCGCCGGAGCATCGTGCGTAGAATAAACAGCTGTCGCACCGTCAACACCTTGCATTCCTTGTATAGTTCTGTGGTAGAATAGTGACGCGGCTTACCATGTACGACCTTGAGAATAGACCTTTGTGCTCTTTCTAATTTCAGAAACAGAGTTTTGTAAGTCCCACCCCACGCAGGAATACAATAACCCAATATTGATTGACACAGTGCAAGATAGACTGTATTCAATAACGCATGATCGGCGGAGTGACGGAGGTTCTTAAACACGTATAGCAGTTTTCTGACACGTCTGGTGAGGGTCTCCACTTGTGGACGCCAGTCCAATCGTTCATCAACTATAACACCAAGGTACCTTATACAGTCAACATTCGATAATGGTGGACAACCACAAATAACCGATGATCTGGCACAATTATGGGCAGTTAGAGTTAGAGTTTCTTCTGATGGCGTTGAGGTGTTGGGGAGATAAAAGCGAATATATTTCGTCTTATCTACATTCAACGTAAGTAGATTAGAAGATAACCATAACATGAGCTCCCTCAAATTACTCTCGACATGTGTCTTAGCTTCCACCCAATTATTCCCATACACTAAGAGTGCTGTGTCATCCGCATAAGTAAAAATATCACAGTTTTTCAGTTCCATATTATTATGTTATCAAGAAGTAAAAACTAATGCAATACATTCCTAATTCATACACAAAACATCTTAAAAGTTGAAAAATGAATCAGTATATTTATAGTTTGTACGTCAGTATAATTGCCATCAACATTACAAGTTACACTGACTGATTACAGTAACACATGTTACTTCTATTCAGATAAAGTCTGATTAAAGGTACTTATGTGAACCACTATAAAGTAAAAGCCGTTAATTCGATACACTAGTGAGTCTCTAAGCAGCTGCGAGACATCTAGTGAATGTTTAAACAGCCGCTATGCAGACACTATCAATGGCAGTATAAAGGCTGATTAGCGGTAGACATTCAGCAATAAGCTGTAATGTGGGCCACAAATCATCCATTATACAGCTATTAACGTTATAATAGTTCACACGTACCCCTTTAATAAGTCAGTGTAATAGGAGTTCACAAATACCTTCTTATACAGCATTTGGCGTAATTTCATCCACTAAACAGCCCTTACTACTGCTAAGGCATTAGAAAAGATTAAAAGCTGAATAGCGTCGTTGAAAATATACCTTTATAGCACTCTAAGCGTATTAATGGTAGTTTTGTCGGTCTTAATCAGCCTTAATGCAGCTCTTAATCAGCCTAAGCTGTTTAAATATCACTGACAGCTATTATGCAGCTGTAGGATAACCAGTGTACTCTTAAAAGAGTTTTAATATGCATAGAGTTTCAAATAGGTCTAAAAGTGAGTAGTTATACAGCTATCTGTGCTACTTGGGATAGCATTATTGTTGTTGGGTCTAGCAGCAACACATACACATGTCATGTAGTATTTCACGGTATTCAAATTTGAACCTCTGTCTACTCGTGATAAAGGGCCTTTCTTCTGGATTAGTTTCATGATTTTGGGCCAACGGCAAGTACTCTTCAGGTCTATCTTTATAAATAAATCTGTGTTCCTCAAAAAGTTTCACAAAAACATTAAAATATAACAATAAATAATACCTCATTAAATGGACTAATGGCAGAAGGTAGTATATACCTATATCTTAGAAGTCAGTGTTCTTTCAGCATACACCGCAAGCAGACCTGTCAAAATATATCGCATAAATGTCCGTATTTCTATAATGGATACATTTAGAAACTTGCCTTAGGTACTAAAAATCTATGAATTTCACTATTATTACAACTTAATACCTCCACGCGTTTCTGAAAAAAAGGTTTTGACAGGCCTTTTGATGTACGGTTAACATCAAAAGGTCTGTCTAACTGGTAGGTACTTTTCCACTTTTCCTACCTCAATGGTCTAAAATGAGAATGACGTTTGATAGACCATTATTGTAGTTCATAATTTGAATATAAAAAGTTCGTTGTATTTTCCTAAAAATAATAATAATCTGTAACTGTCCCCAAATTACTGGAATAAGGGCAGAAGATGATGAATAATAATCTGATATATTCCTTTTTATTAATATTGTAGCTTATTTATTAAGACTAACTTGGTGAAACCTTTTTTATTTGGTCTGAGGGTGAAACCTACATCTTTCGCAGGCCACTGCCATAGCATCGCCCGCTTCGGTTGCTCGGCACGCGCGTTTTGAATTTTGATCGCAACGACGAACAACAACTTCATTATTGTAACCAATATTTACACGACAAATAGATTTATACATGAATAATAATTATTGTCAATACATGACATAGTTAGCAATTAAGCACTTTATTAACTGTGTGTAGTTCTCGTGTTGTGTTACCTTATGTTTTAATTAAATACCTCTATTTTCAATATTCATTCACTTACTTAAATTCTTTCTTCATCAAATGTTGGTAGCTCTCATTCGTTCCTTAAGAGTAATTTATTTATTTACATAAAACTCTTAAGAAACAAGAGCGTTCAGAAGCAGGTATCATCAAAATTGCCTTTTTCTAAAGGAAACCTTCAAAAGGCGCCTGAACTTTTAGGGAAAAGACTAGGGAGTGTGGGACTTTTACCTTGTTAAAAATAAGTACCCTAGTAATCACCATTAATCAGCACATAGAAGGGACCCCGCCTCTAAAATCATCATCTCAAAGTGTCCACTCCGGAACCCCCTCTGCGCAACGCCTGTTGCGGCACATCCCTGGGGGGACTGCAAAGAAGTCACGGTAGCACGTGATTACCGTGTCACTGTCTCTCCTGAGATTACTCGGTTGGATGACAGAGTTCCCCCACCCTGACCGCCCGCGACCTCCCGCGGGTTTCGGCGTTTTAAGCGTCGAAGCGGTTGCCTCCCTGAAGTGTCCTACTGCGATCCTCCTCCACTTTCACTCAGAAGGACAGTACTTTTCCTATCTACTTCATCTATCTGTGTCCATCAGCATCTTTTTGTGCCTAGGCGTTAAACATAATGGCGACAGTATGCAAACGGACGAAGCCCGTATATTTATTGTTTATACAAAACGTCTGCGATATCTATATAGCTACGAAAAACAAAAACAATGTTATAACACTAGCAGAGGCTTTCAGGAAGCTTTTAAGCCCTTTCCTTCCATTTGTTGTATAAATAAACATAACATAAGATGTGTTTGTAGTTCCGGTATTTTAGGGAAAATGATAATAAATAAACCCATGGATACCATCCCAATAGAAATTCTTATTTTCCGTTTAGTTCTTACAGTTAGTTCCGCCTTAAAATCTGTCTAATCTCAACAAAACCATACTTACTCTATGTAAATGTATGTGGGTATCAATACTACACGTTATGTGACAGCGAGCCATTACTTTTAGCTACATATATCGTGTAGCCACCTATGCACGCCGCAAAAGTAAGATTTTTTTAAATAAGAGAGTGACTAATGTAAATAATGAAATGAGCCTTTCATCCACTTCAGTTCGATTAGGTTTCTCATCTAATTGTTTTACCATGGATTCAATTTTATCAAGCAATAGATTGAATGATACAATGACTAGCGGTAATGTAACATATTTTTCTCCACCAAGTTTCGTTGATAAAAGTTTAAAGTTTATTAAAAACTTATGTATTTTTTCGAGTATTTGCCATTCAGTTTCTGTGATTTTAAAATCACTCAATTCGGTAACTGAAACGCATATGTTAATGCCAGTTCTCACTTTTAAACCAAATCCAATCATATCATGTGTGGAATTCCATCTTGTTGAACAGTCGAGTATAGGATTCAGATTTGATGGCACGCCAACTGCTTCACAAGCAGACTGGAACTTCCTCTTCAATATCTCGCTTCTTTTTATTTTACTGGAAATACTGCGTAATTTTGTAATACCTGTACGTGAGTCAGCAATATTTGGCGCATATTCTTCATCTTCCTCAGTTTCGTCTTCATAGTCTTCATACTGCTGTTCTTGTTCTTTATTATCAGTTTCACTGTGTAATGCTAAGGTCTTTAGTAAATCTTGTACACCAAGGTTCAAAATGTGAGCAAAGCACCGGAAATGTTGATTGTCTGAATCAAAATGCAGCAGTTGTTTGCCAATTTCATACATAAATTTGGTATTTGCAGTTGCGTTGTCCACCGTGATACCCTGTATTTTATCAATTATGCCATATTCCAATAAACATTCGTGGAAAATCGTTGCAATATCTAACCCAGTATGTCGACCGCGCGATGGTATAAAATCAAGGAATACAGATCGATACTTCCATTCATTGTCTATATAATGAATAGTGATCCCGTAGTAACTCCTACCAGCAATGGACGTCCATCCATCAATGGTAAATGACATTTTACATGAATATTGTTGTAGTCGATTTTTAACATTCGATTGTAGTTCTTCAAATCGCTCCTTGACTTTCCTTCTTAGTGTCGAGTGCGCACGTTTCCTTCTTCGCGAGTTCCCGCCGTTAATTTAAATGCAGAAGATTATTGGAAAACTGTGTTCAATTTAAAGAATGTCGGGCAGGAGCCTATGTTTCCAACTCTGAGAAAAGCATTCGCCCTTCTTCTTGTTCTTCCTTTCTCTAACGCTTGTGTGGAAAGAGTTTTCAGCCAGCTGAAACTTATTAAAACTGACCATCGCAACAGGTTTTAAATACAGACACAATAGCTGGCTCTAATGACAGTCAAGCAAAATATTAAAAGTGCTATTGATTACGAACCTCCTAAATCACTTCTTACAAGAAATATTAAGTTATATTACCAACTTAACAGTCAAAATTATTTCTGTTAACCTAAAGGTTTGTGAAACGCCATTTTTCGCATTAATTTGCTTTGCTACTAACATTTTATTTTGTTGGAAAACTGCATGTCAAAGTTTGCCACTTAAACTACACACATCAAAAGTGTCTAGGGATCAAGCATTTTTATGCGGATTTCTTGAGATTGAGATGTGGCTTTGTAATAAATTTATGATTTTATCAATTTATATGGATCCTTTTTGGTGCATTTCATAATTTGAAACAGGAACTGTTAATCAAATTCGAGTAAAAGATGAAAATCAGCTGTCAATATTTTCCCTATAAAAACATACAACGCATTGAAGACATTATTAGTGCTACTGTTTCCCTACTACTGATTAAAACCAACGTTATTATGGAGCGGCGACGTCATTTAAGCAGGGAAGAAATGCTCAGAGCCGTGGGAATGATAGAAACTGGTTCCCGGCAACGTACTGTGGCTTTAGCTCTGAATACAAGTCAGAGTGTTATCAGTCGACTTTGGACACGTTACCGAAGCACTGGTACCGTGGCTGAGCGCCATGGAGGACGGTATCGCTGCACCACACGGAGACAAGACCGATACATTCAAATCTTAACTCGAAGAGCTCCAACAATAACCGCCATGATGTTAGCCGTGAGGCTTCATCACTCTTCAGGGAACTTAATTAGCGACCAAACAGTCAGAAACCGCTTGCATGAAGTGAACCTTCATTCCCGAAGACCGCTACGGGTACCACCTATAGCAATGCACAATCGTAGGATTCGATATCAATGGGCTCTTGAACACAGAAATTGGGCAGAAGAACAATGGCGTTTCGTGTGCTTTTCTGATGAGTCTCGTTTTGGTATGAGACCGGATACAAGACGTATACGACACTGGAGAACCCCTGGATGCCAACAGCGATTAAAATCCTGCCAGGAAGTCCATCCTTATAGTGGTGGAACCATCATGGTATGGGCGGGTATTTGGATCGGTGGAAGAACTGAGTTGATTTGGATCAGAGGCAACCTCAACGCTCAAATTTATGCTGAGACGGTTGTATCTGACGTCATCGTTCCTCTACAAGTGCAAATCGGTCCCTTATTTCAGTTAATGCATGATAATGCACGACCGCACACCGCAAGAGTTGTAAGACAGACTCTCGCCGCAGCTAACATCAATGTCCTGCTCTGGCCTGCTCAGTCGCCAGACTTGAACCCGATTGAGCATGCATGGGATATGCTACAGAGAAGAGCTCTGCCGAATATGGAGGGTATCCAGCCGCAAGAAGACCTTTTTTTGTTGTTGCAACGAACATGGGCGGCCATTCCACAGCGTGATTTGGATGAACTCATTTTGAGTATGCCAAACCGATGTTCTTGTGTTGTTAGTGTTCGCGGTAGAAACACGGATTATTAATTGTTTAAGTTACCCAATAAAATTTTAAAGAAAACTGTTATTTCAGTCTTTTTTTCGAACTTTAATGTTAGTGGTTCAAATGTCAAAAATCCCTTTATTAGGAAAATGGCAAATTTCTTTATTAATGCAAAGGTGACTTGGTTTATCGTTACTGTGACAAACGAAAACACTTTATTTGATGAATCCTTAAAGAAAATTTTAATTAATATCAATCAGGAGAAAAGTTATTGCAAAAATATATGTTGATCCCTAGACACTTTTGATGTGTGTAATAAAAATAAAAATATCTTATTAATAATATTATTTTATTTCAGAAAATTATCTATATAAAGTGCGGCAACAAATCAACGATTTTGATTACTGTGATTTCAACCTCTACGAGTATTACATTACAATATTTAAATTAAAAAATCTGACGCCAGGTTGGCGAATTTAATGTTTTTTGTCTCCAATTCGAAAGAATAAAAGAAAAGAATATAAATTAATGAAGGCCTGTAAGAAACATATTCAACAGTAGCAATACTCAATTTAATACACAATACAGAGAGATGACTAATCATCGTGGATAATGTAAGGTATTTATTGTTTTTTTTTTTGCATTGAGGCTTTCTTGCATGGTTCTCTCTTACGAACACTTGGTAGAACATGTACGTTAAGAGGATTCTATTCGTATCGAATACATTGAACTATATAACTCTAGCGTAGTAGTAATACCTCAATGATCGAATATTAGTAGTTGGTTCGGAGTAAAAATAACAGATCATGAACTGCCTGCCTCGTAGTTTTGGTTCAAACCAATTGCATAAAGGTGCTAGACTAGATAGCAACAATAGTGAAGATGGCGCTGCGAACTAATGAAACTAGTCTGTTTTATCCTAAGATTAAATGCACCATTAGACATCATAGATTGCTTTATATTCCGCCATTTTGCTGACATCAATTATTTGCCTCCGACCTCCAACAAAATAAAAAAACAATAATGTAACTTTTTGCAACAAAAATGTAACATTTCAGGAAACGAAATGTAACTTACGACTCAAAGGCCCTGGCAACACTGGTCATGTCATTACTCATATGTCAAGAGAATGACAACGCTTTCGCGGGTCGGCTTTTGAATAGGAAAGGCGCGAAATAAGACAAACAATCTTTGAAAATTATTTTTATTGTAGAATATCGTTTTAATTATTATAAATTGTACATAAATCGTTTGAAAATAGTAGTAAGTAAATGTAAATAGTTTCATATTGAGATGGGGAACTCAAAAAAACGAAAAAAAGAGGATGGTCTCTCCGGTTCAAGTGAAGATTCCCGCTCCGATGAAGAAGGCACAAGTTACAACAATTCAGACAAGTACAAGACCTACAGAGTGAAGAGCTACAACCGCAAGTACCCTGAAAACTCGAATAAGACTGAATTTGTTGTATTTCTGACTAATACCGACAATGACTCGACAATAACTGACAAACACAGACTTAAGCTTTCGCAGGCTATACGCAAACATTGTGTGTCTGGCATATTACATCTAAGGTCAGTTAATCGTTACAAAGTCGGTGTCACCTTTGATGTTTCCAACAACGCCAATATGTTTTTACAAAATACAAAGCTTTTGGATGAACTTAATATGACTGCTTCTATTCCCGCTCAGGATACAGAAGTCACAGGAGTTCTTACTTCTGTGCCGACGGAACTCAGTAACGAAAAAATATTTTCATTGATAGGTAGCTCTAGGAACATTATACAGGTCCGGCGTTTCATGCGGCGATTGCCAGGTAATGGTGCTGCAGTCTCTTATCAACCAACTCAGACTGTCGCGGTAACCTTTGCCTCAACTCAGTTGCCTGAATATGTCTACCTTGATCACTGGAGACATGAAGTCCGACAGTATGTTCCTCCAGTAAAACAGTGTCTTCGTTGCATGCGCTTTGGTCATATTGGCAAATATTGCAAAAATGAAGAGATTTGTTCAATTTGCACATTGAACCACAACTTTCGTGTCTGTAATGTAGACAAAGAGGATGCTAAATGTGCCAATTGTGGCGGTAATCACGTTGCTATTGCTGCAGTATGCCCTGTTAAGAAACGTCAGGTAGAAGAAAAAGTCAAGTCTCGTGCAGCTACCTATTCAGATCTTTTTAATGAAAAGGCATTCCCCCACTTACAGGCAAAGTCGATAGAAACACATCTTAGTAATTTGACAAAATCAGATTTATTTGTTAGCATCATAGTAAAGTCCATTTTAAATATCTTATCAGACAAAAATAAGCCTATCAATTCAAGTACTCTGCGAGAAAGTTTACTTGCAACTATTAGCCAATCTTCTAAAAAATAATGGATACATTAAATATTGTTCAGTGGAATGCTCAGAGCATAATAAGCAATAGGCATATAATTACACATTTTCTTTATAATCACAAAATTCATGTAGCCATTATTTCAGAAACATGGTTGAGACCTAATCAAAACTTTAATATAAGGGGTTACAATATTGAAAGGAATGATATTGGAAATAAACATAATGGTGTGGCAATATTGATTCATAACAGTATTCCATATTCTAAAATTAATACTAGTTCTGATAATTCTTTGCAGAATATCTGTGTTCGTATTACTGTTAATGATAGAGAAATAAGCATTGTTAGCTTTTATAGTCCAACAAATTGTAATCCTTCATTTAGTAAAAGCAAATTAGATGCTTTGATAAAATCCATTCCTGGTCCAATGATTTTTGCTGGTGATTTTAATGCGCATCATATTTCCTGGGGGTGTCACTCCACTTCACCTCGAGGAAGAGATGTTTTGGAAACAATTGATAACAATAATCTGGTTCTTATTAATGATGGTCAACCAACTACTGTAGGGTCTTTAACATGGCGTCCAAATGCTCTTGATTTGTCCTTTGTTAGTCCATCTTTGGCTTTACACTGTGATTGGTCTGTTTATAATGATCCTCTCGGAAGTTATCACCTTCCTGTAATAATAAATGTGATTCTAAATAATGGTAATTATAGTAATGGCAATTTAAACTCAAATGGTTTGGCACGTTTTCCAATCTTTCCTAATTATAGATTGGTAGATTGGAAAGGGTACCAAATTACGGTCGAAAGTTTGTTGTCTAATTTCGATTTCAATTCTTTTCCTCCTTTGGAAGCATACTCTCTATTTTGTAAAGTACTTAATTCCGCTATCCAGTCATCTCTTTCTTCTCAGAGTAGTCACACAAATGCTCCACCGCCATTCAGGCGAAGGAAAAGGTGTCTTTTACCTTGGTGGAATATTAAATGTACTGAAGCGGTTCAAAATTCCAAACAAGCATACATAGATTTTAAAAATGATCCCTCTGAATTATCTTATTTAAACTTTAAAAGATTACAAGCTGTTAAAAAACTTACCCTAAAACAAGAAAGAGCTAGTAGTTGGGCATCCTTGTGTAATTCTTTTCATCGTTGTACTCCTCTTTCAGTAATCTGGAATTATATGAGAAGATTTAATAAATCTTTTACACCTTCACTGTGCAATAATGACAGCTGGATTCTTGATTTTCTTCAAAAATACACTCCTGATTATGTGTCTAAACAAAGTAATAGTATTGTTAATAATAATAACAAATCAAATTGCTTTTTGCTAAAATCTTTTACACTACAAGAACTAAAATCTACAGTTTTATCTAGAAAAGATACAGCATTTGGTTTAGATGGCATTCCTTATAAAATGTTTAAAAAATTAAGTGACAATTGTTTACAAGTCTTTTTAAATATTCTAAATTGTCTTTGGGAAAATAATGTTATACCTCCTTGTTGGAAGACAGATTGCCTAGTACCTATATTAAAACCTGACAAACCTAGATTGGACAAGGATTCATACCGCCCCATTGCTTTGACATCATGTGTTGGAAAAATTTTTGAGCAACTTTTGAAACAACGGTTAGAATTTTATGTTGAAAAAAATAATATATTACCTTCCAATCAGTTTGGATTTAGAAGAGGTCATTCTACTAGAGAAAGCATCTCCCAGTTACAGCTTGATATCCAAAATAGTTTAGTCAACCACAACTCTTTAGTTTCTGTATTTTTTGATGTTGCTGGTGCATTTAATAGTATAAATATTGATGTGTTATCTGCTGAACTACTTTCTATTGGGCTTCCAGGGAAACTGGTTCAATGGATTTATAATTTTTTATCTGAAAGAAAAGTTTATGTTAAATATAATGGTTGTCTTTATGGACCTAGGCTTGCTTCTGTTGGTGTATGTCAGGGAGGAATTTTATCACCATTGATTTTTATTTTGTACATTCGTCGCCTTAATTTGATATTGGGGTCTAATGTTAAAAATTTACAGTTTGCTGATGATCTTGTTGTTTATGCCTCTGGGACTAACATAACAAATGTAGCTTGTCAGATAAATGGTGCTTTGTCTAAGTTGAATCAGTATTTTTCCTATTTGAATCTTAATGTTAATCCTTTAAAATCAAAATTAATGGTTTTTGGGAAAAATAGTTCCACAGTACCAAATATAAGTTACAATAATGTTCTAATTCCTATTTCATTACAAACAAAATTTTTAGGTGTAATATTTACAAATAATCTGTCTTGGAAAAACTATATAGATCATATCACCAAGAGAGCTAACAAAGCTTTCAATGTATTGAAAACATTAACCTCTACATACTGGGGAGCTGACCCAAAGATCTTGTTACTACTGTATAAGTCCCTAATTCGTAGTCATTTTGAGTATGGTTTTCTATGTTTTGCAGGTGATAAAAAACATGTTGATGCGCTGGAAAAAATTCAAAACAAAAGCATGCGTTTAATAACAGGTGCTTTCAAAAGTACTCCAATAAATGTTATGCAAGTTGAGTGTAATCTTCCTCCAATTTCTATCAGATTCAGTTACTTGAAAGAGAGATTTCTTCTGAAATTGTTTGCTTTTAATAGTCAGCTCTTAAATAATCTTCTGTTTTCATTTCCTTCATTGGCTCATAAACAATTGTATATTCTGCAGGACTTACCACAGTTTATTGAATTTCTTCAAAACTCAAATATTCAAAGATCCCATTCTTCCACATTGCCATGTTATGAAGGTAACTTTGATAGTAAATTTCCTGAAATGAATGTTCAGATAGATAATAAGTTGTCATCAAAGGATGAGGTTTACTGTAAATTATCGCAATGGATTGAGCATCGCATGGTCTATACTGATGGGTCCAAAAATGAATCTAGTGTTTCTTTTGCAATCTTTGACAGTACTCTGAACAGAGGTATAGGTTATAAGTTAGACAGGAATTGTAGTGTATTTACAGCTGAAGCTGTGGCGATTTTAGCTGCTTTAAAACATATTAAACATCAAAATCAAGGGTGTCGAAAATGGCTTATAGTCAGTGATAGTATGAGTGTACTAAAAAATTTAGAAAACCACAAATTATGTGCTAGCACTAACTACATAATTTATGCAATAAAACAGCTGTGGTTTGATCTTTGTGTTGGTGACAATATTGCTGTAAGCTTTATATGGGTCCCATCTCATATAGGGATTACAGGAAATGAGAAGGCAGATTATTTAGCTAAAATTATCAATAATACAGATACTCAAAATATGACTTTTGGCACTCTGTTGCCCTATTCTGACCTAATTCAAATCTTAAAGCAAAGGATGCGTCAAAAATGGATTATACATTGGAATCATGTAGTACATGTAGAAAACAAGGGTTTATGGTATGCTCCATTCAATATTCCCATCAATAGTGTTCCATGGTTTTGCAAAGGTAATAATTATATTAATAGGAAATTTTACACTACTATTTTACGACTTCGTTTTGGTCATTGTCGTTTGAATTTTCATTTGTTTCGTTTAAAAATAGTTGAAAGTCCCACCTGTTCTTACTGTCATTTACATGAAGAGAGTATCTCTCACATCTTTTTCGATTGTTCATCCTTCGGCATTCAGCGCCTTGTGCTGTTGGACGAACTTATACAAATTAGCGATGGCCGTTTTGTAACATCAATAGTTGTAAAACTATCTATTTGAGTTTACAACCATCACTCGTTTTCTAACCAAGCATAACTATCTATTTTCACAACGTACGTTATGACAATAACTGCAGCTGTAACAACCATCGGTTGTTTTGTAGCGCATAATAACCGTAGCTATCTCACAACGCTCTAGAAATCACGCAATAGATATCGTGGTTGAAGTTGGCTACGTAGCGGTATCGCAACGGTTAGAGCGAGAAAAATATAGGATAGGTAGCGCGTCTCGTTCGCACAAAAGCAAAGATGGATGGTTATGATTTATTGCATAATGTGACGAATCTTATAAACACGAACGTCGATAATTGAATGACTAACTTTCGCCACTTAAAAAATATTATTTGAAAATTTAGTTTGGTGTTGACCTTGATACCCCCAAGTGTTCCATTTCCCATTTCTCCACGATTGTTTTTAGGGTTCCGTAGCCGAATGGCAAAAAAAGGAACCCTTATAGTTTAGATATGTCTGTCCGTCTGTCTGTCTGTCTGTCTGTCCGTCCGTCCGTATGTCACAGCCATTATATTCCGAAACTATTAAAACTATACATGTGAAACTTAGTAGGTAGATGTATTCTGTGAAAAGCTTACCGATTTAAAAAAAAAAAATTAAAATAAAGGGGAGTCCCCATACATGGAACTAGAACTGAAAATATTTTTTTTTTCATGAAACCTATGCGTGTGTGGTATCTATAGACAGGTCTTTAAAAATGATATAAGGGTTTCTAAAACCACTTTTTCATAAAGTCAATCGATTAAAAGATTTATAAGCTTCCAAAGTAGTAAAATGTGTTTGTCCCCCCTCTAACTTCTATAATAATGGAGTGAAAAATCTAAAAAAAATATACGTCTGTAGATCTTAATGTAAACTTTCAATCAAAATTAGTTTGAACGAAATCGGGTCAGCAGTTTTTGAGATACAGCATATATTCTAAAACCGCAAATATAACTTTGTAATTCATACAAACACTATGAAAAACAAAGTTATTTAGCGTAGTTGTAAAAATGTAAATAAGCTAGTTTTAAGAAGTCTAAGATTTTTTTTTATTCGTCAAATAAATAGACATATTATATTATATTATTATAGTTACTACGGAACCCTTCATGGGCGAGTCTGACTCACACTTGGCCAATTTTTTTTTCTAAATTCGTTAAATTTTGTATGTGTGTTGAATTGAACAATAAGTAATTTTCATCTATAGTGTTAATAATTGTAAATAAATCTAACTTTTTTGACAATATCAAGTACTTACTTTCTTATTGCAAAAAACCTAAGCCTAAGCCTGGATAAGTACGAAAGAAACTTGACTGTATGTTTAGTATCAATATTGTAACTACAACAGATATCACGTTATAAGGCGCCTTCTACACGAGACGTTGTCGAAATAGATAGTTGTCAAAATAGATAGTTTTCACAACGTTATTTGACAACGAACAACGGCTTCGTTACGTTATTAGAAAAACTCATAACGACACATGTCTAATACAAATATATGGTTCCTCTGATATGGTCCCGCGTTGCATGATGGATCTTCTTGTAAATAGCTGTACATATTTAAGTTTGTACAAATTCATATTGAGCACAGTAGGTGATATTTAGTAGATTATATATATTGTTGTACATATAGAAGTATTATCTCTCGGATTGACTGTAAAATAAAATGATATTTTGAATAACTGACTAGAAATAAGATGATAACGACATGAACTGACATGATAGACAGAATTCTCAGTAAATATATGTATCATCTATGGACAGAATACTAACAGTAATAATTGAAGACAATCTCATGGAATGAAGAATTTATAATATTTGGATTTGACTAATTTGACTTGAACTAATGACGTTTAATGGACTTGGACTTGCTCGAGTTAATAATTTACTGAAGACGTATAATATTGGGATTACTGAAGAATAAAATAAATAAAACTAAAGAAGATATATACCGGACTGACTTATGAAACTCAAGAAAGTTTTTATGGAATATGGATCATATGGAAGTACCTAATCAAGAAATAAAGAAACTCAAAAGGAATTTACAATGACTTCGAAGACGAGGCAGCATGGTCTATGACCTTCGCCTGTCCAACCATGAGTTGGACGAAAAAAAAAAAAAAAAAAAAAAAGAATGACAACAAAGCGTTCACTCGGTTAGATAAATTCATTTTATCCGTTATCTGGTCTGAAATTGACTATATGGCTAGTTTTTTAAAATAAATCATGGCTCTACCAACTGCCCAACCAGCTGAAGTTCTTCGAGCGTGGCAGAAAGATGATCTATACGAGAAACAGTTGGCTGAATCTTTGTCAAAGTTGATGCCCGCAAGAAGCGCTTCCAAGGCCATACCATTATCTTCTGTATTGTACAGGTCCCTCACAACACTAAAGGACCTCCAAACTCTGGGAGAAGAATACTCTGGTATTGTGCAAGTTGACGAGAGTTATAATAAATTACCATCTTATTATAGCCGATTGTTCAGCATCATTCTATCAACTTTTGGAGAAAACATTACTAGGCATCTGCTCCAATGTATAGAAAAGCGTGTCGAACAAAATCCTTCCTTAACTGTAGAGGCACAGAATTTATTTTTAGTCGGACTGAAAACATTGAGTAGTATTTTGCCTCAGATTCAAAGTATTCATAGAGGAATAGCTTATATCAACGGAGGGCCACTTCAGTTGGGTAAAACAGTGACTGGGATAGACTATGTGCATGTTAGACCAGCTGCAGCTGCTTATTATGCACATTTAAGGCTCCTTGGTGTAGTAACACTGTTACATGCCTTTGTTTCTTGTGGCCAAAGCTTATATAGAGCCAAAACTCATATGGCTCAAATGAAGGAGATTCCTAATGAAGTTGACAGTAGCAAATCTTGTGTGGCTTGCTTAGAAGAGATTATCCAGCCTTGTGTATTACCCTGTGGTCATATATTTTGTATGAATTGCTCATATGGAGCTTTAGAAAGCTGTGCATTATGCCGCTCGCCATTCACAAAAAATTGTGTTGTTCCATTGATGAATTATTTTCCAGAATGATAGATATAAGCAATTTTATTTTTGTTGAGAATTTGGCTTATGGTTGATAGGGATAAGTGTTATTTTGAATTTGTATTGTTAAGGTGTGGAAAAGCTTTTTGTTTTAGTCAGGCTAGAATAGTTCATTATTATGTAATAGAATTACTTTGTTATTAAATTTTCACCAAAGAACTAAGAGCAGAAAACAACATTTAAAATATTTTCTAGTTATTAATGGACTTAAAAAAATGACATTGTTTCTGTAGAGGCCATCCGCAAATCGCGTGACCCTCCCCCTTACAATTGCAATTTTATATATAGAGATCAATAAATTAATTCAGCTAGCTGTTAATTCCTTTAGTTCATCTGATCCTCCCCACTTAAAATGTCATGTAATTCATGTAACTTAAAATGTCATGTATTCATGGCCCCTAAGATTGATTACAGACAATCATCAATATATATAAAATGCTTCCATTACTGATTGACTGACAGACAACGCACAGCTGTAACTACTGGGCACAAGAAGCTGAAATTTGGCATGTATGTCCCTTGGGGTGTGTAGGGGAGCACTAAGAAAGGATTTTTGGAATTTCCCATGGGATTGGGATTTACTAATGCAAGTCTCAAATAATATTATGAAGTTTAGCTCTGTAATATCAGTTATTCTACTTCTTTCAAAAATATGGTAAATGATCTCTATCTCTCTCTTTAATTTGAACTATCTTTATATATCTCAGCTTTTTTTGTAGTTATTACCTTATGTATTGTATATAAGTGAACAGTACACCATTGACAACCTGCATAATTATTTATTTTCTCCTGCTGTGTCAAATCTATCCAAAGGTTGTAAAAGATCACTTTTAGCAATAAAACCGCCCATTGTAACACCTTTATTAGTTTTTAAGTCCTAATTTAATTCTGTTATGATGTACAATGAAGTGTTTATCTATTACTTATATCTGTGATAAACAAAAATATGCTTTTTTTATAGCTTGTTCAAGGTAACAAACAATCATCAATTATTACCAATGAGATTGTGGTCATATGCAAGCCTATCTATACTTATAATAAATCTGTAGAGAGGTTAATTCTGTACATGAAATATATTTACAAAATAACTATCAGGGGGTGATTAGGGATTGATACTGATGCCAAAAATGCAATCAGTAAAATTTTTGTCTGTCTGTCTGTCTGTCTGTCGGTCTGTCTGTCTGTCTGTCTGTCTGTCTGTCTGTATAACCGTTATAGAAACAAAAACTACTCGACGGATTTTAACGAAACTTGGTACAATTATTTTTCATACTCCTGAGCTGGTTATAGTATACTTTTCATCACGCTACAATCAATAGGAGCAGAGCAGTGAAGGGAAATGTTGGGAAAACGGGAGAAGTTACTCCATTTTTTAAGCTTCCGTCACGCGTGTAACCTTAATGGTTAAAGCTACACAGAAATCATTTATGACGGAAATGTTCTCCTTAAAATTATATAAAAAATATCCCACGACAGCATATATCTATCTTTTATGGTTGACTCACAATAACACGTGTAACTCTCGATAGCTTAGCAGTTCGAAGCTTTCTAATTATTATTCTGCTCCGAAATTTAAAACCACCATAACTTTGCAATGGAACTCGGCTAAAAGTAACCCAGTTGCAAAAAAATATAATCGAGGCTCAAATTTTAACAGGTTGCGGTGCAGGAGAAACCGTCTTTATTCCCAGAATTCCCATAATACCAAATAATTTTCCATTCCAATTTAAAAGAACGCAATTCCCAGTATCGGTGTGTTATGCAATGACAATTAATAAGGCTCAAGGGCTGACTTTTCGTGTTGCTGGAGTAGATCTCGGTGTCAGTTGTTTCTCGCATGGTCAGTTGTACGTCGCTCTTTCCCGGGTTAGCAGTTCTAGAAATCTTTATGTTCACGTGCCGGACGGGTCAACTTTCAACATAGTTTACCCGGAAGCTTTGCGCTGAAGTATTTTCGTTCTATAGGTACTTAAGCCTCATGTGAACGTGATCTAAACAATATTACCAATACATTAAATTAATAACACACAAGGAGTTACACGCTGACGGAGTCGCGGGCACAGCTATTAACAATAATATTGTGCGGTTCGGTATTGCGATATTTTTCAACAGTATTATAGATTGACATATTATATTTCCCTACTAAATTACGAAGGTTAATCTGTCTGTTACATCAAAATCACTGAACCGTTAGCAAGGACATAGGCTACTTTTTTTACAAAAAACGACGGAAACGTGGACGAAGTCGCGGGCAACAGCTATCTATACTAATAATATAAGGCTGAAGAGTTTGTTTGTTTGAACGCAATAATCTCAGGAACTACTGGTTCGAATTGAAAAAATATTTTTTAATTAAATAGTCAATTTATAGAGAAAGGAAACTATATATCATTACGCTAAGGCCAATAGGAGCGGAGCGCCAATGAAGAATGCTTCAAAATCGGGGTTAAATTTAACGTTAGCCCAAAGTAACTATTCCACGCGGACGAAGTCGCGGGCAAAAGCTAGTTAATAATAATTGTACATAATATCGAAAATTTGATGGTGGTGGGTTATTTACTGTCCAAGTCATAATAAATATTTTCCAGTTAAATAAAATCTTTTATTACATACAATATTAATAAATTAACATGATAACAACTTCAGCAAAGGATAAGGCTTATCTAATGATAGAAGAGATAGCAAATTAGTTATACAAGGAACATTTTGTGCTTATATGTAAATGCATTCTAATTATTCACAGCTGTCTCTGCAAACTTCATACATATTTGTTTTAACCGATTTTTTTTTATTGTCTCTTATACAAACCTTGTCTTGACAATAATGAACATAAATAAAAAAAGAATTATACAGTTAGGTGCAATAGTTTTGGAAGTTATGCACTTAACTACATTATTTTAGGTACACTGATTAAATTAGAATTAAAAAAAAAACAGTATGATTTAAAAATGGAATCATAATACTATAATAAATATTTGTGGTGCTACTAAGTCTGTGATTTAATTAAAGAAATGCCACAATGCATTAAAATGCCAGACAATTTGATTATTTTTCCTTGCTATTGTCTCCTTAATGTATCTATAAAACTCCCTGAAAAGGGGTAGTCACAAATGTATTCAAATAGTCACATGTATAAATGCCATTGTTAAAATTGCAATAGTTAAAGTTGGTAAAAACTAGGCACACAAGTAGTTTCAACCGTAATAAGCCATATGTGAATTTTCTATTATTGTGCTTAATGATTTAACACTATTCTTTTTACCATTTTATTTAGCCAATTGTTAAGCACAAAATTAAAATGAAAAGATAAGAGTGTACAGGTACAGATAAAAAGCACATAATATTAAAATTTAACATTAATAGACATGAAACAACAAATACATACATTTGTATTAAATATTTGTAAGTATTAACACTTTGTAAAGTGAGCAAGCTTGGTCAATGATTGTTTCATCACAAGATACCTTTTTGCTGTTAAATGGGAATGGGGGTTATATTACAGGCCCAAAATATAATAAGCTATTTTGAAAGACTAATAAATTATAAAGCATAACCACATAGAAGCAAACATTTTATTCAAGGATTTCAATCAGGTGGGCCACTAGCTTCCTTGCCATATAAAAATAACAAAGGCTATGCATATAAAACCTTTTTAAACAACAAATACACACTCTTAGTTTGAATCTATTATTATAATAGCAGCAATTGCCATTTGACTTTAAAATCTACACTTACAGTTGTTTTAAGTAGGGACACTATCTAATGGGCACATAGATCTCCATTCAGCTTCTACCACAATGCTTGAAGGCTGGAATCACAACTTCATATCAGTACCCACCCTTATCAATACAATCCAACACCATGTGTATTCTTAATGACTCTAGCAAACTACACTTAAAAAATCCTTATAAGCAGAGTATTTGTACAATATAAGATCTAATATAAACATCACAAGTAAGTCACAAACACAATACTGTTATAAACAATTATTATAAACATTTAATGAGATTTCTTTTCAACAATATTATGAAACATGATAATTAGACTTCTGTGTATGAGTTCTTTGAATACTATTCAACTCGTATCAGTTCAACATCAAATATTAAGGTCGCGTTTGGTGGAATAACTCCGGGGTGACCTCTAGAACCATATGCAAAGTCTGGAGAGCAGGTTAAATTTGCACGTTCCCCGACTGACATCTGCAAAAAGGGTATATTAAGTGGTGTAACTATTAATCTATACAAACATTATAAAGCAGAAAAGAAACTAATGTTCAAAAATACTTGTATTAAATTTGGTATGCAAGTAGCTTGAAGCTAGAGGAAGCTTATATGTTACTTTTTACCCCATTGCAAAAAGGAGGGTTTATGTTTTTATCGTGATAAAGTCCATGAGATGGAAACCCCGCACGACGCTAGTTTCTAATATAGGTAGATTGCATCAAAATTATTGAACAGGGCAAGATGATATTTTTTTGGTAATTAGTACATAGTAACATAAAGTAGCGAATATATTTGTGATGAACTTACCCTACAAATACCTTGGTCCCATCCTTGTATCACGTCCCCTCTTCCCAGCGTAAACTTGAAACGGTTGTCCTCTATCCCTCGAAGAATCAAACTTTTTGCCATTCTGCAGCGTCCCAGTGTAATGAACTACTACAGTTTGACCTGGCTTCGGGAACGTAATACCTGTAAAATGAATTGATAGAATCTAAACAGCAATCTTTTGAGGTTATACGAAGGGTGGACAAGTCGTATCTTATTGACAAATTACTTACCATCACCAGGTGAGACAGTTTCTACATCTACTCCCATTTTAGTTCAAAGAGTAAAGTAACTGTAGAGGGATTTTAGTTTAAAATCACTATTGTAATATAGAAAACGTAAAGAAGATTGTACTTTATTGATAAATGAAAATTGTTTGTAAAAAAACAACAACACAGACGAAAACGTCAAGAGAGACCAAAGAGACTAATGTTTTTTTTAAGTATCAATATCAATCAGCTTTATGATGCGTAACATACAGCCTAATAAGAATGGATGAATTTCTCAACGTGCTAAACGAATTTTCTGTGAAAATTATAATAAGGTTGCATATACATAGGTGCAATGTGCTACCTTCGTAGTTTATTATACTAATATATACTGTACTTAATATATTATCCATACTAATATTATAAATGCGAAAGTAACTCTGTCTGTCTGTTACCTTTTCACGCCTAAACCGCTCAATCGATTTAGATGAAATTTGGCATGGGAAATTTTAGAACCTTGGGAAGGACATAGGATAGTTTTTATCCCGAAATTCCCATGGGATCGGGAATTACGCGGGAAAAACGCGAACAAAGTCGCGGGCAAAAGCTAGTAGTTTATAAAAGTTTAGTGGCTATATATTTGAATTAAAAAGAATGTAGTCTTCAGTGGCGGATTTACCAGCAGGCTGAGTAGGCTGGAGCCTAGGGCGGCAGATTTTAGTGGACGGCAAATTTGGCCTAAGTTTTTTTTTCTTACAGCAGTAAAAAAAATATATACACAAAGAAACAAGTGACAGAATTGTAATATTTTAGTAATGCACAGTATACTGAACACTCTTATGTCTGTAATCCGTATAATAATATTGTAGCGTAGGCATATTACTTTTTATACATCTTTAGTCTTAGGCCATGTATGACGTAGCTCGTAAGTTAACTCTAAGCTCTTAACCACTGTATTATATTATTGTAATCTTTGTGTCAGTCGTTCAGTAAACATTCAACTGAGAACACGCTCTTTAATTTGCCAAACCTTCTGACCACACACACATAAAACCACCTTATCGGCAAAGTGGTGACCCCGACGTGATTCTTATACCGACGTGATTTTTATAAAAACGTGATCGCGCGCGTATCGAGTTCCAAGTTACAAAGACTATAATTATCATCGCGCGTAAAAATTAACGACCCACGCTACCAGGACGCAGCTCTCCAACAACCTGCAGCCATGTCAACCCAGGACCAGCCACAGCCACAACAGATGACGGCAGTTTCCATGACACCGAGGATACGGGACTTCTGGCAAGATCGACCGAGACTCTGGTTTCACCAATTCAACGCCATCGTGGATCCCCTAAAGGCAAGTGACCTACACAAAAGTCAACTTCTAATAGCTAGGCTGAAACCTGACGAATTACCTGATATTAGTGACATTCTTGAAAACATGCCGGAGGATAATAAATATGAAACTTTAAAAAATAGGTTAATTTCGGTTTACGAAGAGTCGGAAACAAAACAAATGAACCAACTCTTAAATGAAATCGAACTGGGAGATCAAAAGCCTTCACAATTATTACGGCGTATGCGAGACTTAGGGAAAAATAAAGTCCCAGACGACACTCTAAAATTACTGTGGACAAGTCGTCTTCCACTTTCAATTAGGGCCATCATAACCGCATGCGACACTGACGAGGTTAAACTCGATGGTTTGGCTAAAATCGCTGACAAAATTCTGGAAAATACCAGGCCATCTGAAATAGCCCCGGTTTCTAAAACAACTCCGAGTGCAGACCCAACACTTCCCGAAACCATTATAAATGAGCTGAAACAAATGAAACTAGAAATTTCGGAATTACGCACTAAACTAAACGATTCCAATAACCATCAGAACCGTGAGCCGCGAAGCCGAGATCGTTACAGCCGTGGATCTTCCCGGACTCGCTCTAAACGTCGCGAAATTACTTATAAAAATAGGGAGAATTACCGCGGACAAAAAGAGAAACCAGGTGATACGAATTACCAATGTTTCTACCACTTTACTTATGGCACAAATGCACATAAATGCGGCGACACAATAAATTGTAATAAAAGGAATCCGGAAAACTAATTCAGACACCGGGTCAAATACACAATGTCGCCGGTGTCAATTCCTATCGTTTATGTGTTACGGATATTAAAACTGGTGTACGATTTCTTATCGACACTGATGCTGATGTGTCGGTTTTAGCCGGTAAAAGGCAAAACGCATCCACATCAGATTACATATTATATGCAGCCAACGGCACAAAAATCAAAACATACGGCGAAAAATCCATCACAGTTAACTTAGGTTTACGTCGCCCATTCCAATGGAAATTCATACTAGCCGACGTACAACGTTCAATAATAGGCGCTGACTTCCTTGCTGCTAACAAACTAATGGTAGATTTACATGGTAGGAAACTAATAGACAAACTCACTTTAATATCGCGCGCTACAAATATTACAAATAGCCCTGAATCAAGTATACGATCAATCGATATAAACGACGAATACCATCTCATATTACGAAAATATCCCGACATTACCAAATTAGAAAACTTTAAAACGCACCCTAAACATGATGTTCAACACCACATTTACACTAATGGACCCCCGGTCCATGAAAAAGTACGACCGCTTAATCAGGAGAAATACAAAGTCGCCAAAGCAGAATTCGAAAGAATGATGCAATTAGGTATTTGTAGACCTTCGAATAGTCCTTGGGCCAACCCACTAGTTTGCGTTAGTAAAAAAAGCGGTGAAATAAGGCCGTGCGGAGATTATCGTAGACTTAACGCACAAACTACTCCCGACCGTTACCCATTACCAAGACTACTTGATTTCACATATTTACTCAAAGGGAAAACTATATTTTCCAAAATTGACATTCGGAAAGCTTACCATAATATTCCAATGGCTCCCGAAGACATCCCAAAAACTGCAGTCATAACTCGATTCGGTTTATTCAAATTTACAAGAATGAACTTTAGGTTACGCAACGCAGCGCAAGATTTTCAAAGGTTAGTCAACAACGCCTTAAAAAGTCTTGACTTTGCATTTTATTATCTTGATGATGTAATTATAGCTTCGGATTCAAAAGAAATGCATGCAAAACATTTAGAGTTAGTTTTAGAATGATTAAATAATATCGGGTTAACGATCAACACAGATAAATGTGAATTCGGTAAATCTCTTCTCCGCAAAAAGGAGCCAATTTGAACCGGCTCCTACTTTCCGAGGTGTAACTGTGCCGATAACTGACCATATCGAGCTTCTGGGGGTAACATTAACTTCTACCCTCAATTTTGGCCCGTTTATCGAGGCTAAGGCTCAACTAGCATCAAAAAAGTTGGGAATCCTAGCAAAGGTGAGACGGTACTTCACACCCGAACAGTTGCTCAATCTCTATCAAGCCCAGGTTCGGTCGTGTATGGAGTACTGCTCTCATCTTTGGGATGGATCTGCTAAATACCAACTGGACGCGCTTGAGTCTATCGAGAAGCGGGCCAAAAGACTCATTGGCAACGATGCACTGGTCGAATCAAAGCTCCAGAGCCTTGAACATCGACGACGAGTTGCAAGTCTATCGGTTTTCTATCGGTTACATTTCGGGGAGTGTGCGATGGAATTACACAATTTAATTCCAACAAGCCCGTTCCATCATCGGACTACGAGACAAACGGCGAAGCGCCATCGTTACATGGTGGACATCCCACCCATACGCACCAAACGTTTTGGGAATACCTTCATTGTGCGTACGGCTAAGGAGTGGAATTCCCTGCCGGAGTCTGTGTTTCCCGATAGCTATAACCTAGGAGTCTTTAAGTCAAGAGTGAATAGGTTACTTTTAGGTAAGCGTGCTCCATCTTCGACCACATCATCACTTACCATCAGGTGAGATGGTGGTCAAACGCGAACCTATTCTAAATAAAAAAAAAAAAAAAAAAAACCGAGTTAAGCTTCCTCGGTTACCATATTAACTCAAAAGGCATAAAGCCGAGCGCCAACAAAACGCAACTTATTAATGATTATCCACAACCCAATACAATAGAGGAACTTCGACGTTTCCTCGGAATGATGAATTTCTATAGGCTCAACATTCCAAAAGCTGCAGAAATTCAAACACCACTAAATGAGTATTTACACAATTCAAAAAAACGCGACAAAACAAAAATTACATGGACCGAAAGTGCATTACAAGTATTCAGTCGATGTAAACTATCAATAATGCAGTCACGTTATCGCATCCCGACGCAACCGTACCATTAGTGTTGATGACAGACGCTTCCGGTACTTGCGTAGGCGCCGCTTTAAATCAGAGAGTTAGTGACAAATTAGAACCTCTGGGATTTTATTCAAAGAAACTCACCGATACCCAAACAAGATACAGCACGTACGATAGGGAACTTTTAGCAATTTACATGGCAATTAAACACTTCCGCCATATGGTAGAAGGCAGACAGCTAACAGTACTAACAGACCACAAACCATTGACCTTCGCCCTATCTAAAAAGGTATCGCCTTCAGACTCACCTAGACGGTTAAGATAACTAGACTTTATTTCCCAATTTTGCGATAACATCATTTACATTGAAGGTGATAAAAATAGTCGCCGACGCATTATCCCGAATCGATGAGATTATCATGCCATCACTAGTAGATTATCAAAAGTTAGCAGAACTTCAAAAAAGCGACCCAGAATTACAAAATCTTCGCAAACATAACAATCTCCAATTTAAATTAATAACAATGCCCGATTCGGAGATAAAAATAGCCTGCGAAACATCAACAAACGACATACGTCCTTATCTACCTTTACAGTTCCGGGAACTCGCCATAAAAAGTTTACACAATGCGAGTCATCCCGGCGTCGCAGCTACTCAACGCTTAGTTAAGTCAAGGTATTTCTGGAGCAACATGAATACCGACATAAAAAATATCGTTAAAATATGTGTTCCCTGTCAAAAATCTAAAATACAACGCCACACAGTAACACCGATAGGCGAATTTGACAGCACAGGAAATCGTTTCGAAAATGTACATATCGATATAATAGGACCACTGCCACCGGCACAGGATTTCAAATATTGCGTTACCATCATCGACAGGGTGACGAAATGGCCTGAAGTTATACCCGTTAAAGATATAACAGCTGAAACGGTTGCTAAGGTGTTCGTAGAGCATTGGATTGCTCGTTTCGGTTGTCCAATACGTATAACCTCAGATCAAGGTCGTCAATTCGAATCAGATTTATTTCGGCAGCTATTAAAAAGACTCGGCATTGAACGAGTTCGCACAACTGCATACAATCCAAAGGCGAACGGCATGATCGAAAGATTTCACCGTACCTTAAAGGCTGCTATTATGGCAAAATGTTCAAATAGCACACAATGGTTACGGGAATTACCCCTAATACTCCTAGGGTTGCGCTCGGCAGTTAATTAGATCTGGGATACAGTCCATCACAATTTTTATACGGCAGTAGTCTCAGACTGCCAGGTGACCTATTTCATTCAAAATCTACAACCAATATTAACGACAGCGACTACATCAAACTGTTAACCAAGTCATTGTCATCCGTTCCCAATCTCTCACATTCAAGCCTACATAGCAACAACAATAGAGTATTCATTCATAAAGATTTAGCCATGAACACTCATGTGTTTGTTAGAAATGAAGCACGTCGATCTTTGGTACCACCTTACGAAGGTCCATATAAAGTAATAAAACGACATCCAAAATTTTATACACTAGACTGTAACGGTAAGCAAGTCACAGTATCACTTGATCGTCTAAAACCAGCTTACCTATTAGACTTTGATAATGTGTCGGTCCCACGCCAGGAGACCCAAACAACGACGCTACCCGACACCGTCCCACATCCGGCGAACCTTACGACTCCATACGATACTTCGAGCACTACGACACCGCCGATAACAACGAAATCGGGCCGGGTCGTTAAGAAGACCATGAGATTCGACATGTGAGCCACCCTCAACAACGTCTTTATCAACTGTATCAATAACCGTCACTGTTCAAGAAACGCTGACTATCGCCGCACTCATATCTATAAACAAATCGGGAGTGCAATCCTCAAACAAAGTCATGGTGTAGTGTAAACAACGTGACGAAAATATACTCTCTTGTATAAGTAGCATAGTGTGAACCATTGTTCGGCTTTATTATAAGTAAAACCATTGTTCGTTGTTTATTGTTAACGTCTGTAGTTTTAATTAGTTCATACTCCTAGATAATTTTGTATTCTTTTAACAAATTAAAATTTTATTGTTTAATCTAAGGGGGAGGATTGTAGCGTAGGCATATTACTTTTTATACATCTTTAGTCTTAGGCCATGTATGACGTAGCTCGTAAGTTAACTCTAAGCTCTTAACCACTGTATTATATTATTGTAATCTTTGTGTCAGTCGTTCAGTAAACCTTCAACTGAGAACACGCTCTTTAATTTGCCAAACCTTCTGACCACACACACATAAAACCACCTTATCGGCAAAATATGAAAGATTACTAAACGCTCTGTAAAGTACTTATGTGATCATTAATTTTTTAAATATTCCAATAGCGTTTCAATATTACAATTTAAATTTAGTAACTTTTACCCATTTTTTTAAATTAAATGGGTACTACTTTAAACTATAAAAATTATAATTAACGTGTAATGTGTTTAAACATTTAAATATTTATTTTCTACTATGTATTTGCGTAGGTAGTCGTTTTTGGTTGTGGCGCGGGAATGAATGAGGTTCGACAACTAAGGATTTAATGACTGGAAACACGCAGAACACCGAGTAGCTCAGCATGAAAACTCTGCACGTCGTAAATTCTTAGTTTGAAAGCTAGAAGTGCGATTGATGGCCGACTCGACAGTTTACTACAGGTCCAAATTGATGAAGAAATTACTTATTGGAGAAATGTTCTGAAGAGAGTTGTAGCCGTATTGAAGCGACTGTGTTCAAGAGGCCTTGCTTTCAGAGGGAAAAATGAAAAGTTCGGTGATCCACATAACGGAAATTGTTGTATGATTTTGGAACTGTTAGCGGAATTTGATCCTTTTTTAGATAGATAGACATATTGAACGATTTGGGAATCAAGGATCAGGCAGTACCAATTATTTATCAAAGACCGTTTGCGATGAGTTTATTCTCTTGATGGGTCCTAAAGTCTTAAAACAGATTGGAGACGAGATAAGAAGGGCGAAATATTTTTCTCTAATCATCTATTCAACACCAGATATAGCACACGTAGATCAACATACCCTTGTCATTAGATACGTTTTGGAATCAGGCGAACCGTGTGAAAGATTTCTCAAATTTTTGCCGTCAGTGGGACATAAAGCTGAAGAAATGTTTTCTGTCATTATTTCGGAACTCGAAACACTGGCATAAATATTTAAGACTGTCGTGGACAGTCATATGATAATGCCGCGAACATGTCTGGCATGTACAATGGCTTGCAGGCAAAAATTCGAATCGAAGCACCTTTCACATTTTACGTGCCTTGTTCTGCACATTCTTTGAATTTAGTGGCAACTTCGGCTGTTGAATCGTATACAGAAGCTTGTCGCTTTTTCATGATGCCACTGGAAATTTAATTTTTTTTTTGTAAGCTCAACACAACGCTGGCTTAAATTAATGAGCGAAATCGGGAAAGGCAAAACCCTGAAGAGAGTGAATCTGACACGTTGGTCAAGTTCTCAAGACTTTGAAATCAATCAAAGATGATTGTACCGAAAAGCCTGTAACGCGACAAGAAGCAGCGGGAACACTTTTGAATTTGGAGAAACTGGAAACGGTGGTAATGGTTGTTGTGTGGAATGCTTTTTTGGAAAGAATAAACAAAGTGAATGTTCAAATTCAGGCTTCCACCGTAGATTTGATCACCGTTACTATCTTTACGAATCACTCCGTAAGTTTTTCGTAGCTGAACGACAGAATTTCAAGTATTTCGAAGAAAAAGTGATGGAATTAAGTGTATCGAAGCAATATACCTACAACAAAGATCGGATAAAGATAACCGACAAGAAAAATAAAGATTTGATGAAACATCTGAAGAAGTTATTACAATGACTGCGAGTGGAACTTTCAGGGTTAACACGTTTCTCGTCCTCATAGACAGACTCGTGTCCGAGTTATAAAAACGGGAAAAGGCCTACAACGAATTTAACGAGAAGTTTTCATTTCTAACCAAAATGAGTGAGTTGTTACCATCTACCCTGACGGAGAAAGCCATTTCCTTGGAAAAAATCCTAATGATTTAGAAACTGATTTAGCTGTCATATGAAAACACAATATGTCTCACAAGTAATACATATATAAATTAGATTGTTTAGTGCGATTTCCGAGTCAGTCTATTTATTTCAAACGTTAAAGATATTTAATATTGATGTGGTCACTATAAGATGTTGTTAGGTTTGATAATTACGTAACAACTTAAGACAGAAGGCTCCCCATACATGGAACTGAAACTGAAAATATTTTTTTTCATGAAACCTATACGTGTGTGGTATCTATAGACAGGTCTTTAAAAATGGCATTAAGGTTTTGTTGAGGATATCGAATAGTTCTCTTACCAAGATGTTGTAAGTGTGGGATCCTTTATTCAAATAAATTACTTCATTCTGTAGTTTCACTGCGTTTTATTTCATTCCCAAAAAACCCTTTACAAAATTCTAAATTACATTCTATACATGTTTGATAAAATTGGTAAACTGCTCTAAAAAACTAAATCATTTATGATCGACCATATACAACCACTCCGACTACGACTATATCTTCAACTCACAATGTTTTCTACTTGACTTTTCTTTTCATCTATCTTGTCACATTTTAAAAACATTCCTAACAACATTTTGGTTTTAAAAGCCATAGACTTAAAAACCTGCCAGTAAACCATAGACATAAAATTCCATAAAACCAATATTACAACATCCCCTCTGAATTTTATGTTTATTGCAATTAGAATAACATCTCCTATATAACTCCTATCAACTCATTTTAAAAACCCAACTCAATTAAACCACTACTTCACGTTGCCAGCTATGCAAAGGAGCCCCAATAACACAAACCCTATAAAATTCTACACCAACATCCCCTCTGAATTTTTTACTCTAACCTTCACTAAATCATCACTAAACACACTTCACTTATAAAACTCCTAACTTATCTACTTCGACTCTATATAAAATTATTATAAAACTCCTGACTTATCTTCTTCGACTCTATATAAAATTATTCAACGCTATCTTCAACACCAACTCCTCGAACTTCAACATCTTCACCACTAACTTCAACTTCAACGTCTTCAATCCTGCCTTCAGAAACCTCAGCATCTTCATCACTAACTTCAGCATTTTCTTCACTGCGAAAATCATCACCAACAACTCCTTTGCATCGCTTTCAAATTTCAACCACTATATCATCTCTGACTTCCCCTCTGAAAATATTATTTTCTTTTGTTTCCAAGCGACATATTGTCTTTCTTAACAACTTTGAATCTTCAAATCATTTTCAACAAATTTTATCTTGTACTCCAAAGAATTTTTGGACTATTCTTTCCCACGATCTTCTTACAACATCTGGTTAAATTTGCCCGGGGGCAGCCCATAACCTGTTGAATACCATCTTGGAAGCGTGCTGGGCCATAACCTGTTGAGGATATCGAATAGTTCTCTTACCAAGATGTTGTAAGTGTGGGATCCTTTATTCAAATAAATTACTTCATTCTGTAGTTTCACTGCGTTTTATTTCATTCCCAAAAAACCCTTTACAAAATTCTAAATTACATTCTATACATGTTTGATAAAATTGGTAAACTGCTCTAAAAAACTAAATCATTTATGATCGACCATATACAACCACTCCGACTACGACTATATCTTCAACTCACAATGTTTTCTACTTGACTTTTCTTTTCATCTATCTTGTCACATTTTAAAAACATTCCTAACAACATTTTGGTTTTAAAAGCCATAGACTTAAAAACCTGCCAGTAAACCATAGACATAAAATTCCATAAAACCAATATTACAACAGGTTTCTAAAATGACGTTTTCATAAAGTTAATCGTTTAAAAGATATACGCTTCCAAAGTGGTAAAATGTGTGTGTCCCCCTCTAACTTCTATAATAATGAAGTGAAAAATAAAAAAAAACCATATGTTGTAGATCTTAATGTAAACTTTCAAACCAAAATTGGTTTGAACGAGATCGAGTCGGCAGTTTTTGAGATCTATACTAATATTATAAAGCTGAAGAGTTTGTTTGTTTGTTTGTTTGTTTGTTTGCTTGAACGCGCTAATCTCAGGAACTACCGTTCTGATTTGAAAAATTCTTTCAGTGTTAGATAGCCCATTTATCGAGGAAGGCTATAGGCTATATATCATCACGCTAACACCAATAGGAGCGGAGCAGTAATGAAGAATGTTTCAAAATCGGGGGATTTTTTTTTCCACGGGGACGAAGTCGCGGGCGGAAGCTAGTACAGTATACAAAGTTATATTTTCTAAAACCGCAAACATAACTTTGTAATTCATACAAATACTATGAAAAACAAAGTTATTTGGCGTAGTTGTAAAAATTGTAAATAAGCTAGTTTTAAGAATTTTTAAGGTTTTTTGTTTTTTTTTTCAATTAAATATATTAAGTATTTATATTTATTATAGTTACCACGGAACCCTTCATGGGCGAGTCCGACTCGCACTTGGCCAATTTTTTATGGTATCTTATTTCTTTTTATAGATAGTTCTGCTTCTTGACAAGCGTGCTCCATCTTCGACCACATCATCCCATACCATCAGGTGAGATGGTGGTCAAACTCGAGGAAACTGATGAACTGAACTCTGATTGGAACTTATCTTTAAAAAAAACAAAATTGAAAAATATTTTAGTTTTTCCTTGATTCATATACTAAACACTAATAATTGTATTCTAAATTTGAAGCTTCTATCTATATCTGCTAGAAGTGCCTTAGACTTTTGATTATCGGTCAGTCAGTCAGTGAGTGACAAAATTAAGAAACTTTGACTCGTTATAATTCTTAAACTACTGCTTCAAATTGAATGAAATCTATACTAATCTATACTAATATTATAAAGCGGAAAAGTTTGTTAGTTAGTTTGTTTGTTTGTTTGTTTGCTTGAACGCGCTAATCTTCGAAAGTACTGGGTGGATTTGGATGAAATTTGGTATGGAAGTAGCTTGAAGCTTGAGGAAGGTTATAGGCTACTTTTTACCCGACTGCAAAAAAGGACAGTTATGTTTTTACCGTGATAGAATCCACGGGAGCGAAGCCCCGCGAGAGTACTAGTAATATTATAAAGCGGAAAAGTTTGTTTGTTTGCTTGAACGCGCTAATCTTCGAAAGTACTGGGTGGATTTGCATGAAATTTGGTATGGAAGTAGCTTGAAGCTTGAGGAAGGTTATAGACTACTTTTTACGCGACTGCAAAAAAAGGAGAGTTATGTTTTTACCGTGATAGAATCCACGGGAGCGAAGCCCCGCGTGAGTACTAGTATGAAATATGCCGTGTCTATACAATGCCTGCTTGGTTTCTGAAAATTCAGGCTTCTAGTTTAATCCACAATGAAGTTATAGGGGGTCGAAAATGGCCTGAACTGCTTCGAGAAAAGGATGGTACGGCCGTGCAGCTTTTTTGCTCGACTTGGCGGATTAATATTAGAGATTACTTAATATGATTGTGAACTAAACTAGCGAATCGAATTTCAGATGTTGGGGCGGCAAAAACTGAATAGCCTACTAGCGGAAAATTTGTAAATCCGCCACTGGTAGTCTTGGTGTGTGTTTCCTATGAAATAATTTCTTTTTTTTCATTTCATTTCATTTATTCAAAAACAATTTACATTGTGTGCGAATATAAAAGCTTAACAACTAGGTACACATGCAGTAAAAACTAATAATTGAATTGCTTATAATGGGACTGATAACAATAAAAAATATAAGAAAATAATGGTAATAGTAATGTCAAAAAAATAGAATTATACAACAAGAAATAAAAATAAAAATACTGAAATCTTGAAAAAAAACAATGTCAATACATTTCAAAAAATTAAAATTATTATTAATAGTTTTAATAAATAAGTAATAACAATGTCAACAAATAATAAATAATTTTAATCTAGTATTTTACAAATCCTTTACAGAGTAGGGGCATTTCTCCAACCCCCTTGAGCCTTGCTTTGAACGAGCTTGTATATAATGTGCTTTTTAATTCAAGCGGCAACCTATTAAATATTTTAACTGCCTGGTACAGTGGACTGTGTTTAACAATGTTAAGTGTCGGAATGAGTTTGCTATCTAAATCTTTTCTACGTGTTTTTCCCTTACCAGTCTGTCTGCATGAGTTTCAAAGTAGTAAATGTATTTCTTTAAAGTGGATAAAAGTACCAATATATACAATGCAGGTACTGTGAGGATGCCAAGTTCTTTAAAATAGGGTTGACAGCTTTCCCGTTGCGAAGTACGAACAATGGTTCTAATTGCTCTTTTCTGGAGAATGAACGCCCTTTGAAAATTATAGTTGTAGCTGTTACCCCAAAACTGTATGCTGTACCGTAATCTAGACTCTATTAGTGCTATTAGTTTTAGAGCTTCTAAACTTACTTCATCCCTAAGAATTCGTAGAGCATAACACGCCGATGATATGGATGAATCAAGTGCTACTAATTCTTTTTTCCAATTTAATAAATCATCTATATATATTCCTAGAAACTTTACTTCCCTGACAAGCTGAATTTTAACCTTATTTAGTTCAATATCCATACTATCTTTATTACGTGCAGTCGTTTTAAATAACATTATATTCGTTTTTTTCACGTTATTCGCAGTAAACCAAGAATGAAAAACAGCTAGAGCTGCATTAACTGCATCGCTAAGCGTTTGAATGTCATTTGCTGATACTACTGCATTTGTGCAATAAAGACCGTATCAAATTAGTCCAGTGACTTAATATCTGCTTAGCCCTTTTCCAACATTGGAGTCTGCTGTGCCAGTCAGATCCAAATAAAATGCCGCCAAATACTACTATTTTACCATATTTTCAAAACCCGGATTTTTGGGTAACACGGTGCATTACCTGGTGCGTACATCTCAGCACTGTAAGTGTAACCAAGAACCAAGGAACTTATAAGATCCTTGCACGGAACAGAAAGTTCCGTGAAATGTAACGACAGTTGAAAGTTATACAAATGACAGGCATGATGCGTGGCTACCAGCCTCTGCCTAACATGCTTTCTGAGGCACGGAGGAGAATCGATGGCCGCCCATCCATTAACAACCTTGAACCAGGAATGTAGGTATTACTTTCTGACGAGAGACATTGAAATTACAAAAATCCGTAATAAAAGCGCGAGTAGTGACACACCTGCTGGAATTACATGACCTCATCATCATCTGCTTAGCCTTTTCCCAACTACATTAGGGTTACCTTCCAGTCTAACCGCAATTAACCGGATGCACCTGAGTACTAGTATTTTACAACAACCTAGTAGTTGGGTAACACGATACTCCTTAGCTAGACCAGTGTTAGATTTTCTGGCTTCTGAGTACCCGTAACGACTGCCAAAGATAGCCAACGTCCCAATGACTGCCAGGTCCAATGGCTTCACCTGCTTTCCGAGGCATGGAGATATCTAACTACCGACTTCCAAATTCCAAGCTACTTCCGAGGAATTTCGTATAGAAAAACCCAATAGCACTTTAAGCTTGAACCTGGAATCGAATTCGAGACCTTAGGCTTGCGCGACAGTTTACGCTTGTGTGTGACCACGGAACAGATGTTCCGTGCTTGCGACAAGTAGACCAACGGGGTAGCAAATATAGCCATATCGAGAATATCCACTTCGGACTTAAATTTAGTTTATGGTTTTCTGAACAGACCAATCAAAACGCTTCATTTTATAAACAAGCTTACTGTCTGTCGCTGTCTATTGCTCATGGGTATTGACTTAGAAAACAGTTGAAATTGAATTTTGCGGTGAAAGAACTAGTTTTTAAAGTTTTGTATTAGTTTTATGGTATTATTTTAATATATTTGGGCAAGAATTGTTGGTGTGCGGATAAATTAGGTCTTGTATCTCGTCAGTGCTATTTTTATTTCAACTTCCCCGAAGCGCATATGGTATGGTGGACATGGAAGTTGACGGGTTCGAAAATATCAGTAATCCATCGGAAGGTGGCAAGTTTTGTAATTTGAAAGCATTTGTGACTGCAGCTCGTGAATTTGAGGCTACACATAGTGAATCTGCTGTGAATTTGATGACACGGTACCTTGGGGTAAGTTGAAATATTTGTTTACGATATAGATTGCACTATGTTACAAAACTACCATATAAAATCCCATGCGGGATTCTTTTTTGTAAAACTATCTGAAGAATTTATTTGAAGGTTTGCTTACATTCTCTTTGTTTAATGGTTGCTTACCAATAACATACCTATATTGGCTGAATGTTTTCTTTTTCCTGTTCCAGTTAATAGCTTCATCGTGCGACCTATCTATATTCTCGCCGGGCCGTTCAGAAGTATGTGCATTCTTCAGTTCCCTATGGCGCGTGATGTGTGATGGACGTGGACCACACTGGGCAGGCGTTGCTGTTCTGGCGAGAGCTGCTATTGAGCCCAGTGCTAGACATGCTTTGACTCACACTTATAAGTTAGTGAAGATCTTTATTTTTATTAACTTCTAGTATTAACAGAGGCTTAGAAAAACAACAGCCAAAAGATAGATTATTTTACCTGGACTTGAACGAAGAATTGCAATTAAGGCTATGTGAAAAGCTTGAATTGCCTATTCAATTTCTGATAATCCATACATTAGTTACTTTCGCAATTATAATATTAATTATAATTGCGAAAGTAACTCTGTCTGTCTGTATGTTACCTTTTCACCTCTAAACCGCTAATCCGTTTTAGATGAAATTTGGCATGGGAATAGTTTAGGAAAGAAAGGACCTAGAAAGGACATAGGATAGTTTTTATACCAGAATTCCCACGGAATCGCGAATTACATGCGAATTAAACCTCCCACGCGAGCGGAGTCGCAGGCAAAAGCTAGTTTAAAATATATTGGTTATTAATAATTATATATTTGTTGTCTTACAAGATCACAGTATTGTTTAAATGCTGATATAAACAATAGAAGAGAAAAAGTTTCTTTATTTTTAGTGCCATGAGAAAATAAAAATGGTTAATATTTTTTTTGCATTGCAGTGTGATCTTGTAGTTTGGGCATTTGCAAAAGCAAACCTATATACACTAATCTGTTGGTACAACTATTTGCAAGCCACACTAATATTTGTTCTGTGCAAGCCTGGAACCCATGATATGCTACTCATGCTAACTCTTTAAACTGACATCATCTGCTTATCTTTTTAAAAAGCAATCTCTTATCTTTTAAAAAGCTATTTAAAACTGGAGGAAATAAGCTCTCAAAGTCGCCATGACCAATACAAACTTTTATGGGATGAGTTGCCCAGATTAGCAAAATATAATTAAAAGTGAGTGGTATTTTGCTTTTATATATTATACTATAGATTACCCAATATGTTTAAAATATTAAATTGAAAGTTATTTAAAATCCAATTGTATAAATGGCTCAATAACAAAAATTGGTGTTATACCGTTTTAATTAACTATAAATAAATAAATAAATTTCTATTCAATTAAAGATTTTTTAATATGAATTTCAATCTAATATATTAATTGGAATGTAATAATGTCAATCTCATATTTATAATAACAACTAGCTTCTGCCCGCGACTTCGTACGCGTGGAAAGGTTTTCCCGCCGCGCAAATCCCGATCCCGTGGGAATTTCGGGATATAAAGTAGCCTATGTGTTATTCCAGGATGTAAACTATCTACTTGCCAAATTTCATTCACATATGTTCAGTAGTTTTTGCATGAAAGAGTAACAAACATCCATCCATCCTCACAAACTTTCACATTTATAATATTAGTAAGAAGTAAGATATTAGTAAGAAGTAAGATAAGATTAATAATTAACTAGCTTCTACCCGCGACTTCGTACGCGTAGGAAGGTTTTCCCGCGCAAATCCCGATCCCGTGGGAATTTCGGGATAAAAAATAGCCTGTGTTATTCCAGAATGTCATCTACTTACCAAATTTCATTCAGATCCGTTCAGTATTTTTTACGTGAAAGAGTAACAAACATCCATCCATCCTCACAACCTTTCGCATTTATAATATTAGTAGGAAGTAGGAAGGATATTAGTAGGAAGTAGGATAGTAGGATAGGATTGTAGGATAGGATATTAGTAAGATAGGATAGTAGGAAGTAGGATTAGTATGATAGTAGGAAGGATTAGTGGGATAGTAGGAAGGATTAGTAGGACTTGTATACCATGTTTTATGCAAATAAAATATATCTTATCTTTTCCCCAACTGTATTGGAGTTGGCTCTCAGTATAACCAGCAGCTAAGTGGTGACTGCCTATCAGACTTCTAACTATCCATAACAACTGCCTGAGATATACAAAATACAGCCAAGACCAACAACTAAACATGCCTTACGTTTTGTGAATGGAGGATTCCAATATATTATGTTAAGATACTTAGTCATCCACCAACCTCAGCAAACATTGCTTAAACTTGAAGACGACTCATGCTGCTATCATTATTTAGCCAGTAGCTCCTTTCTCTAATCTTTTTTAAATTATTTTCAGGTTCATGCCAATTTTGGCCCGGTTACTATCTGACTCAATATCTAATGACAAGAAAATTAAACTGCTCTCTGTTATGCAAGTAAGTCTTGGATGTTTTGATGATTTTAATTGTAGACCATTTTAACATAATTATATTTAAAAAAAATGGTTGTCCACTATTTTCAATCATGGCTTATTCTACTTATATGTATCCTACTTATGTGTGTATGTCCTACAGGTGTTCAGGTTTTATCTGCTTGAGAGGGATTTTTAAGGCTAAATTTAGGGTATCCTAGCTAATGTGTTTTTTTTAATTGTAAATATAAATCTTATATTCGCTTAGTAAACACATTATTAATAACATGAGATAAATAAAGAGTTTTTTTTTAATTTAAAATCGGTAGCAATGTGGGAAAAATTCATATTACTACCAATCTTGTAAACTGGAGGGATTAACAAGATTGCTAGTAATGTGAATTTAATTTTTCCCACTTTGCTACTCTATTACTAAGTTCCATATGCTTGTGTCTGGAGTGCGTTCACGGCAATAGTGAGGGTGGGTAATGGGTGGAGTTCCCGCGACGGCGACGTCTCGATCACGAGGCCTCAGCCATTAGACTATTGATGCTGTTATTAAATTGCTCTTGCTATCCCTTGATCTTGGTACATGGCACCTGGAGGCCAAAACTTTTTTTCGGTATATCTGCTAAAAGGTGCTCAAGTCTATTGAAAGATCTTTTAGTAATCGCTAGAAGTTTCTTTAGTTAGGTAATTCAGACTGATAAAATTTTATCAGTCTAAAGAAACATTACATTAACCCCATGCTGTACAATACTAAAAAAAACACGCTTTTTCCGTACGTGAATCTGTATTAGAATGGTGGACTTGTCTAGAGAAAATATTACTTACCTAGTACGTTTGCAGAAGTTATCCAGTAATTCGATGTTCTATATCCTTTATTAAAAATATCCCGACTTCCATAATATTAAGACATTCTTTGTAGTGTTGTTTTTACCAAGATAAAACCTTTTCTGAACTAAAATTACGTAGGTCTGCTGGAAGACAATCAGAAATTTTGCAATATTAAATGTCATGTGTAAATGTAATGTACATAAATAATACTTTAAATTACTAAAAACAATCAAATTAATGTCTGATAAATTGCAGGAAATATCATATGGCATCAAAATAAGTTGGCAGGAGTCATACCTGTCTAATCTAATGAAGCAACTAACAGAATGGATCACGCAACCAATGGCAGAGCCACAACTGCGCACCATCGGTCACAAATCCTTGACTGTACTTGTCAATGTATGCTATGGAAACCTGCCTGCGATCTACGCTCTGATGAGGACTGTTGACACTAAGGATTTTGTTGTACATCTTATTAGTTTGAAGGTATGTAGGTAGTATAACTTAAATTTTAAAAAAAATTTTTGCAAAAAATAGAACCGACTTCCATATCAAAACACTACAAAGGCAAAAATAACTTTAATTTCGGAAGGCGGTGTCAAAAATGAAAATATATACAAAACTAAAGACACCGCCTTCCGAAATTAAAGTTATTTTTGCCTTTGTAGTGTTTTGATATGGAAGTCGGTTCTATTTTTTGCAAAAATTTTTTTTTCACGCTTTTTAGTGGGTCGGTTTGTAATTTATCTAGTCACAAAAGCCTTATCACCTTTTACAAAATATTGCTTTTCCCGATGCATAGCCGTTAATGTTTGAGGAGTTCTCCTGGTACTTGACCATCAACTCTACATCACCATATGTATTGTGACAAGCATAAAGTGTTTAACATCCGTACTCAAGTAATCGAATCGCAATCCACGAAATACTTATTATTGAGGAGTTTCAGTGGCCATCTGTAGTCTTCATCATCAGTTCAACTTCCCCAAATGGTACTTTTCGAAAGCAACTGCTCAAGGTACTATAAGAAATACCCAAAACGCTATAGATGTGCCTATAATATTTGAAGAGTTCCCTCGATTTCTCCAGGATCCCATCATCAGATCCTGATTTCGTAACAATGGGACCAACTAGAAAGAATACCCATTCAAACGCAAAAAGTATTTTTCAAATCGGTCCAGCCGTCTCTGAGTTATGAGGTAACATACATAAAAAAAAAAAAAAAAGTTCAAGACGAATTGTAAACCTCCTTTTTTGAAGTCGGTTAAAAAGACAAAGAGTTTTTAATGTTTTTGTGCTTGTAGTTTAACTTTATGCACTTAACAAAACTGTTATTTTGTAATCACAAACAGACAGTTCCATATTTTTACCCGACTGCAAAGGAAGGGTTTTGTTTTTCGCGCGTATCTTGTATGTATGTATGTATGTTTGTAATATTCTTTATTACCTCATATCTCCAGAACCGCTGAACGGATTCACACAATTGAGGTATCGTTAGATTTGTCTTAACAGCCCGAGTGTTCTTAGATAGGTGACATTTAAAAAAATTAAACATGGCGGCTGTGCGAAGCCATTATACAAGGTGAAAAAAATTTTTTTTTTCAAATGCCACAATATGGGTATCAAATTAAAGGGCTTAATATAAGGATTTCAAAAAGGTATATCATGTTTATCATTAGTTTAATACTAGCAAAAATAATACAAATAGAAAGTTTAAAAATATGGTTTGAGCTATTTCACTTTCTGAATCCGGTGGGGTGCCAATGTGACACGACCGGGAAAATTAAAAATATATTAATTAATATTTTAACTGAAAAGTTGACAAAAAAAAGTTCATTTAAAAAATATAAAAAACCCGACTGCTCAACTGAAATGCAAGGAACAAGCACATTTTTATTTTAAAAAGTGACAAGCAGGCGGACCCGACTTTAAAAAAAAATACGTTCAATTGGGTCCCGCCTGCTTGTCACTTTTTAAAATAAAAATGTGCTTGTTCCTTGCATTTCAGTTGAGCAGTCGGGTTTTTTATATATTTTAAATGAACTTTTTTTTATGTTTCGAAATTATGTCCCTTCTGGATTTGATTAAGTACTAGCTTTTGCCCGCGACTTCGTTCGCGTGGGAGGTTTTTCCCGCGTAAATCTCGATCCCGTGGGAATTCTGGGATAAAAAGTAGCCTATTCAACTATCTATACACTGTACTGTACTTTGTGCATAACAGAGAACCAATCATGCATCTATCCATCCAACATCACAAATGATTTCATTTATAATTTTGAGGCAGTTGTCCCACTGCCGACGATGAACGAGTAGCGAGTAGAGCTAGCATCTGAAAACGAGTTGGCGAGTGTATTGTTCCGATAGTTTAGTGGCTGAGTTATCATCTGGTTGATCTCTCAGCGTGAGTTCTGACTGCCAACTGATCGCTGAACGAGTATTATCTTTGACAGCTGCTCTTGTCGCTCAGCGACCAACTAGTGGAGCGAGTACTCGCCGGCAGTGTTGATAGTCAGCGATCGACTATTAATATATGCATCTTTTGTTTACACAGAAAGTATATCTATTGTACGTTTCTTGAGCGAGAAATTATAGCCGACAGTTAATCGTTTCCTCACTGGCGGTGGGACAATTGCCTAAGTAAGAAATAAGATAGGCTTGCTTCCGCCTTCTCATCTGATGGTAAGCGATGATGTGGTCGAAGATGAATCCCGCTTACCTAGAAACTTGTTCCTTATTAAGGTTGCTTCAAATTTTTGGCCACAAGCTGCGTGGCACGAATCATTATTTATTCTTACCAATATTCTAGGATGGAGGTTATGGTGGTGTAGAAGTATGCAGACTCCTCCTATGTCTATCTGGAGCTACCAGGGGCGCGGCTGCCACACGACAGCCAGATGTACACAGTTACCTATGCTGCACAATGCGTACTTTCAATAAGGCAGTCAGGTACGTCATCAATGTATTTGACAGTCGTTACGGCTAGTCAGAAGCCAGAAAATCAGACACCTGTCTTGTGTAGGGTTATCCAGCTACTGGTTTGTGGAAGTCAATTAAGACTAGTACAGTAGTACCCAACTGATATGGCTTACCCATGTACCTTAGCGCAGACAACGACTTTTCAAAGCGCGGGAAATGCTATTGACCAATCGGCACTCTTCGTGCTCCTCCATTGGTCGGCAGCTTCCGCCATGTTAGCGCGCGACGCGTGACGTGAGTGAGACAGAACAGCTGCAGTGTATTTTGAACCTTATAGTAGCTATCTAAGGTTGATTGTTAACTTACAATCAACCTTAGATAGCTACTATAAGCATCCTTTTGTTTATCTTCGGGGCCATACTTTCTTTTCTGCGCGAACGAAGATTCACGACGCGCCTTATCAGTTAGGTACCACTGTACTCAGCTGCATCTTGCCCTGGGAGCTGTACCCAACACAGTCTGCAAAAAGCTAAGCTTAGCCACAGCAGTAATAAACAGGAAAGCTGAAAACTGTGTGAGTACTCAAATGCGAACCTAAATTACTGGAAACTGTCTTGATTTCATATTTCATCTGGTACAGGCTAGTATTTTTTTGTCAATAAACCACACTCGATATGTATTTAAGTACCGTTTTAACAGGATCCTGTCCCTAATTGCGAGCAGGCTGGACTGTTCGTACGTGAATCACTACTACGCCATTTCCCATGGAATGGTGTTGCCGCGGTAAAGCATCGTACAGTTCGGCCTCTATATGTAGTAAAATGTAAAATTAATTTTAGTGTATTTCAGTTTAAGATTAATTATTATTATATTATTACTAACATAGGATAGGTGCTACTAACAAATGAGTCATACCTAGTAACTTGTAAATAAATAAATTGAAATTATGCGTCCCTTTTATAAACTAGCCCTCTATATGCCGGGCACGCCGCAATTGCGGCGGTAAGACCCCTCTTTGAGGAGTGGCTAGATCGGCGTCACGGCGTCCTGACCTACCGCATGACGCAGGTCCTCACCGGACACGGAAGTTTCGGGAGGTACCTGTGTCTGATGGGAAAGGAGGAAACGCCTGGGTGTCACCACTGCGAGGGTCGCCCTGAGGACACCGTAGAGCACACGGTGCAAGACTGCCCCGCCTGGGCAGAGCACCGACGTGTCCTCACGGCGGCGATAGGCGGAGACCTCTCGCGCCCGGCATTGGTCGAGGCCATGCTGCGGGGCGAGAGGGAGTGGGAAGCGGTCGCCTCCTTCTGCGAAGCAGTCATGCTTCCGAAGGAGGAGGCGGGCCGCGTGAGGGAGAGGATGGCGTCCTCCCTCCAGCCCAGCCGCAGTGGTAGACGCCCACGGCGTCGGACGTCGGCCGACGATCTCCGGCCACCGTAGGCGCGGGCATGCGGACAGCGAGTAAAGGGCAACTCGCTGTCCGACCATGGACCATGCCCGGGTCGACGGCGCGTCGTGTTCCACGCGCGCCTCAAAGAGCGTCAGCAACATGACGAGGCCCCCTCTGCAGAGGGCCGAAGCCTGCCGGGGTCGTGGGACTCATCCCGTTACCGTGGCCCCGGTATGTAAAGGGTTATTGAAGGAACACCGTGGATTTTAGTCAGTAAAAGTCTGACAGTCCCTCCCACCCTGCCCGGAGTGGGAGGACTTATTTGATAATTTTACCACGTTAAAAAAAAAAAAAAAAGCCCTCTATATGCGGGACGAATTTACTGTTGCATACTATAGACAGACGAGTAATCTTACAAAGTATTATGAATATACCCGAGTGAAATACGGATTTCACTCGGGAACTCAAAAATATCGCCCTGTAAAGAGCATGTTGTGTTCGAGATTCTAAGGCGTGGGTGGTTAAAGTCGACCAAGATCCGTTTTGGGCGTATAGTTTCCATTGTTTCTGTCTGATTTAACTATGAAACAATCTACCCTAAACTACATTATTTGTGCTCGCACGCACTGCCTTAACTTGAAGGATAATAGGCGAGGGATCATTAGGAATGCTATAGATGGTCACCATCCACAAACCGACTTGGACGAGCGTTGCTTTAACCTTAAAGATTGTTCCGTGCAGCTGTCATAAAACAACAACAAACAACAATAATAAAAATAAAACGACTGTTTTTCAGTGAAGGAGACGCGACCCAGTTACTTCACGCGTATACGTTTGTCAATGATCTATGCTCGGACACGAACTTGCGAAACTACGTGCTCACCTACCCGCATTTTGTAAATGCACTCACTGACGCACTAAAGGTAAGAAATACTATCCTATGTTACTTACTAGCCTCTGTCCGCGGATTCGTCCGCGTGGGAGGGTTTTGCCGCGTAAAGAGCTCGTGGGAATTCCGGAATAAAAAGTATTCCTATATGTTATTCCAGGATGTCAACTTTTTACCCAATTTCATTCAGATCTGTTCAGTAGTTTTTGCGTGAAAGAGTAATAAACATCCATACATCTATGTATACATCCATCCTCCCAAACTTTCGCATTTATAATAATAGGGCATTTTCACTTTTAAGTGTACCCTGATAAAAATACGAGTATTTTTTTTAAAGTTATTTTTTTTAAGATATTTAAAGGTCCTAGGCTGTACTACATAGTCTGACGGACTGAAAATAGTATTTTGTTTTAAATAAATAGCATATTTTCCTTATCAAAAATGGAAAATATATGGACATTGTAGAAAACTACTGGTCAGTTTGGTGACGATTTAAAAATCGTCCTGTTTTTATGTTTTAAGTAATTTGACTTAATTTTTATTTTCTATTGCTACTAAATATTATAATCTATCGAAAAATACGGATAATCCCCTTGAATTGAAAACTCATTTTTATAAAATGAGGTTTACATACACAACCTTGTAGCTAGGATTGTTCACCAGCAACTTGCTCTTAAATAAAATCTCGTGGAATCAGAAGTACCGTATTACAGGTATGTGCCCGACCCAGTTCTCGAAAATGGCAATATTACACTGTACTGGGATCGGTCTATCATCACTGACAGGATTATTGTTGCCAATAAGCCTGACATAGTGGTAATAGACCGATTAGAGCGTCGCACAATGATTGTTGATATAGCGGTCCCTCATGACGAGAACCTGGTGAAACCTAGAAAAGATAAGCAAATTAAGTATCTTGACTTGGCTCGCGAGGTTGTTGACATGTGGGATGTGGATACAGCAATCATTGTGCCGATAGTCGTCTCAGCCAATAGCATAATAGCCAAGAGCCTTGATAAACATCTTAGGAGGCTCTCGTTGGGCAGCTGGATCAAGGGCTTGATCCAGAAAGCAGTACTTCTGGACACGGCGCGAATTGTTAGGAGGTTCCTCTCTCAAGAGCCCTGACCACCGGTAGCTTGGACCCTGTTCCCGATACCGGTGGGCTACTGTTTTTTATATTTTGAAATGTTATTTGTTTTTATAGGAATATTTAAAAATTTTAATAATATGTTTATAAAATGTAATAAATGAAATAATAATATTAATATTCCACGACTTTCACACAACGGCATCTAGTCCCAAACTAAGCAGAGCTTGTGCTATGAGTACTAGACAACTGACAAAGTGTACAATTGTTTGTATTCCCAATAAAATAAAATAAAATAAAAAATAAAAATAAAAAACTGATAAACGTACATATATATTTCTAAATACATAGATATTATAGATAAATTACACCCAGACAAAGAACAAATGATCGTGCTCATCACACAAAGATTTGTCCTGGGTGGGAATCGATTTTCTAAAGTAGAAGCAGGTATTTTGGTATCTTTAAATAACATTCGTACGTTTTTACTTACTTTTTCAGTTCCAGTTAATTGTTTTTCAGGTTGTCTTGTGGTGTTTTAATAAAAATTACGTTTTTGGGATCAACAAAGCAGTGACTTCCATCTGCAGGACGTTTTCTGCTAGATACGTTTTTTCCTTTTCTTAAATTTAAAGAAATCTTTTTAACATCAGAAAGCTGGGATGAAGTAGCGGTCAGACCAGCACTACTGCTTCCAGCTAAATTATTCTCAGTAAGCGATGATAAAGTGGTCACTTGCTCATTTTCAAAGGTAATAAGCTGCCATGAGTCTTCGGTGTCCAGTTTAGGAACTATGTCGATATTTTCTTCAAAAGTGAAAGTTAAATTATCAATATCGATAGTATTCAAGTCAAAAGATTCATCGATATTATTCAGTCCCTCGAATAAAGACGATGAGAAATTTAAAGAAGATTCATGGGCAAATTCCATTTTGGGGTCGCTTGTCACTTGTTTGGGTCCATCATCTAGACTTTGCTCAGTTTCTAGTTCTTTATTCCCTTTAACGTTTTGGGATATTTCTTCAACATATACCCTTGAATTTTCTGAAGTTGAGGGTTTTTCGGATGACTTATTTATGTTACCTGAACTGACATCCCAATGTGACTTTGGTGAAAAACACGCACATTGACCTTAGGTCACCACAAAAGCAGCCGATATCTCTATATTTTATAATGAACGATTCGTAACTTTCGCTGGTAGTAATTTGGTGTAATTACACGGGCATTGTTCCCTTTAATACCGGTATTTTATCCGGTAAAACTTTTGATACATTTTCAATTGCGCCACTGTCAATCAGAAATACTTTGGTCACTTTCAAACATCGTGTTAATAAGTTATAAGCATCTTTTGTGTCAACAATATCGTTACCAATTAGGGCTTTCAGTCTCGATGCATTACCGAGTCCAGGGAAAAAAAAACGAGACTAGGTGTGGTCTCGAAATTCCCGAGAAAAACGAGACTTTCGAGACTATCTCAAAACTAGGTTTCTTATTTAGAGAGTCAATTAGAGAGTCAAATCAAGATATTTTATTCAAGTAGTTACTTTCATAAACAAACGCAAATTAAAAAAAAAAACATTTGTTACAGTTTTTGTTTCATTTTTGCAGTGGGCACGTAATAAACAAAGGGCATTTAACCCTAATTTTGTTACAACAGTAACCCGCATTAGAAAAAGCTCTTTCTGCTAGTACGCTAGAGGGATACTACTTAGTACCACTTCGCGCTTTCATAATGAAAGGGGATAGAACCTATCTGTCGTATCGACGTCACCATTTTGTTTTTTTTTTAAATCGCGATGCATGTGAAAGTTTTATGCATGGCTAGAGGAACAAAAAATGTCCAGTAACACGGTACCCCAAACAAATAGACTCATTATGCGTCGATACGCTTATTAGTATTTAGCTTATTAGTCTAGCAGTATGACAAAACCGCTACTGTAATTAATTCTTTGCCTACTAAATCACATCGCATCGTAATAAAACGCATATCAAAGAATACCACACGCGCGTGTTGGCTGTCTTTCATCTCACTGTATTATAAAATGAACAATGAGTGTTTTGGTACATGTCTTTCTTTGGTACATGGATTAGGCTCGGCATCAAGAACCCCTATCCTGATGAATTTATGGATTATGTAGTATAGTAGTATTTATGATACGTGTTAGATATACACACATCAAAAGTGTCTAGGGATCAAGCATTTTTATGCGGATTTCTTGAGATTGAGATGTGGCTTTGTAATAAATTTATGATTTTATAAATTTATATGGATCCTTTTTGGTGCATTTCATAATTTGAAACAGGAACTGTTAATCAAATTCGAGTAAAAGATGAAAATCAGCTGTCAATATTTTCCCTATAAAAACATACAACGCATTGAAGACATTATTAGTGCTACTGTTTCCCTACTACTGATTAAAACCAACGTTATTATGGAGCGGCGACGTCATTTAAGCAGGGAAGAAATGCTCAGAGCCGTGGGAATGATAGAAGCTGGTTCCCGGCAACGTACTGTGGCTTTAGCTCTGAATACAAGTCAGAGTGTTATCAGTCGACTTTGGACACGTTACCGAAGCACTGGTACCGTGGCTGAGCGCCATGGAGGACGGTATCGCTGCACCACACGGAGACAAGACCGATACATTCAAATCTTAACTCGAAGAGCTCCAACAATAACCGCCATGATGTTAGCCGTGAGGCTTCATCACTCTTCAGGGAACTTAATTAGCGACCAAACAGTCAGAAACCGCTTGCATGAAGTGAACCTTCATTCCCGAAGACCGCTACGGGTACCACCTATAGCAATGCACAATCGTAGGATTCGATATCAATGGGCTCTTGAACACAGAAATTGGGCAGAAGAACAATGGCGTTTCGTGTGCTTTTCTGATGAGTCTCGTTTTGGTATGAGACCGGATACAAGACGTATACGACACTGGAGAACCCCTGGACGCCAACAGCGATTAAAATCCTGCCAGGAAGTCCATCCTTATAGTGGTGGAACCATCATGGTATGGGCGGGTATTTGGATCGGCGGAAGAACTGAGTTGATTTGGATCAGAGGCAACCTCAACGCTCAAAGAACAATGGCGAATCTTCTAACAAATTTTTGTTGGCATAATTTTGTAGCGTCTATTAATGGAAAATATACAAGAGTATAGAGTTTCAATTCATGATCATTTTTGCCTTAAGATCCACTATTAAAGGAACTCTTGAAAAAAAGATATTCGTTGAAGAAGTTTTGAGGTTATGTCTGGCCATTATTACGTAAACCGATTTATTGGAAGCAGACTGGTACCGCAGACTTGATTATATCCATAGTCAACGCTAGTGTGGAAAACATAGACCTAGTAGTGAGCCATTGTCAGTTGGCCAGGGGTCTCCCGCCCGCGATCTCACGGCAGCATGGAAAAAGTGGCTGTCGCAACCGAAGGCTGGGCACGCCGCAATCGCGGCGATAAGTCCCGTCTTTGAGAAGTGGCTGGAGAGACACCACGGCGTCCTCACCTTCCACCTGACGCAGGTGCTTACTGGACACGGGTGTTTTGAGAGGTACCTATTTCGGATTCAGCGGAGGGACACGCCCGGGTGTCGACATTGCGTGGACCACCCGGAGAACACGGTGGAGCATACGGCGGAGGTGTGCCCCGCTTGGGCAGAGCTTCGCCGTTTCCTCGTTGAGGCTATCGGCAGCGGTGACCTCTCGCGCCCGGCCCTGGAGCGGAGTGAGTGGGAATAGAATGCAGTTACCTCCTTCTGCGAAGCAGTAATGCTAGCGAAAGATAAGGCCGAACGCGCGAAGGAGAGGCAACTCTCTTCCTCACGCCCCAGCCGCCGCAGACGACGCCCCGTGCGTCGGGGATCGCGAGCCAATCTCCGGCCACCGTGGGCGCGGGCTTGCGGACGGCGAGCAGGGGTAGCTCACCGTCCGGTAAGGACCAGGCCCGGGTCAACGGCGCATCGTGTTCCACGCGCGCCTCAAAGAGCTATCAGCACCAGTGACGGGGCCCCATAAGGCCATTGCCTGCCGGGGCACAACCCCGGTAATGTTGTAACGAGATACCACGGCCCCGGAACTTAAGGGCAGCTGAAGGAACAGGGTGGGTTTTTAGTCAGTAGTAGTCTGATACCGCTCTGGGTAAAGCGGAAGGGTTTCCGTTTTACCCAGAGCGGGAGAAGTCATTCGATGATTTACCCCCCACCCAGGAAAAAATGGGTCCCCCGCCGCTTCCAAGGTATTAAGAAGTTGATTATATCGAAAATCTGTTTTAAACAAGTAACTATGCGTTATGAAAGCTGTAATTACAGGCATTAAGTATTACAAGTTAATTGCGGCTCTGTCTCTAGGATGGCAACGCATGTACAATACCTTTTGTAATACAGATCCATATAGGCCGCGGCGATCACTTTCCATCAGTCGGAACATCTGTTTGCCATTCTCAAATAAGGATCTTAGTCGAATTAAATAAATAAATACTATAAAAGTAAGTAATAGGTACTTATAAAAATGAAACAATTTGTTTTATATATGTATGTATTTATTCTTCATCTTCTCTTATGATAATATCGTCCAAAAAACCTGCTGGTGTAGTAATAGTTGTCTGATGTATGGCCCATCCGAGATACCAAACTACCGTCTTGATATGCGCGCAACATCTGACAGTTAGTCTTCCCACTAAGTAACTGCAACAGTACTCTATTATTCCTGCAAGGCCGGGCACATTATTTTCTATGAATATAATTATACGTATTGCCTTCTAGAGACATGGCGTGATTTAATTTGACCTCTAATAAGGGTTGTATCATTACTGCTTCTAAGATTGTATTCAGATGAATTCACTCACTCACTGCATACCTCAATCCTGTATCCGCTGTGGAAACGTACATGTTCACCATAATATGAACGTGCTTGTCGTATTTGGTACGTTCTCAGGGCGAATAGAATGAGGTATCTATATTCTAAGACAGGAAAATAAACATTGTTTCTGTTTGCTGATATGTTTTGGAAATTAGAAGTTCTTCTATTCATATGGACAGCCTCAACCAAACTAGCCAGATTATTTTCTAAATTCATATTTTGCCTAATTATATTTAATATTTCTTTGGCATAGTCACTATCTTGCAGGCGAGCACCAAACTTATTTAGTAAAGCTGCTGCTATCTGAAAGTTTTGCATCATGTGGAGAAGTGATCTATGGAAATATTCTTGCCTCAGTAATTTAAAATCTCTTTTAAAGTAACCATTGACCACTTCCACTTATGCGGCAGTTAACACACATTATGCTAGTATGCATTACACGACTTCCAATTGTGATATACAAATGGATGCACAAACAACAAAGTCCGAAGTATCAGATAGAATCGTAGTCCAAAAAAGTCAAAGCAAAACGTCGACGGCGTAAATAGCAGCTGATCGAAATCCTTAGGCAAGCACTAGTCGCATGGAAGAACTGAGTTTATACACAGAAGCATTTAATAATTTCAAAAGTACGGAAACACAACCGACATTACACGAGATAGCAGCAGTTGTCAATACACCTTACGCAGATGTCAATGTCATGTTGTATTGTTGTCATACTTTGCTTGCAGTATGACTTTATTTATAGTATTTATTTATTCAGCAGAATTCTTAACAAAAATCTGCAATTATATTTATTATGCTTTATCAATACGCTTGTAAAGTATACTTATGCAATAAGGGCAAAGCACTTTAAATAAATTGGAGTAGATTTACTAATATACGGCAGAGAAATCAGCAGAGAACTTTCAACTGAGACAATATTGGCTAAAAGACATGAAGTCAAATTGTAAAGGAAAAAAATAATCTAAACCCTTGTGATCATATTAGTCAATTGTATTTCCAAAAAAAATATATTTTTTATTAGAGTGGGTCAGTTCATAAGCATATCTTGAAAAAAACTAAGAAATTATTTTATTAACATTTGCAAACATGACATTTATAGACGCTCAAATATTCTATTAACAATTTTTTCGCCTTTGTTCTTTATGCTGAGACGATTGTATCTGACGTCATCGTTCCTCTACAAGTGCAAATCGGTCCCTTATTTCAGTTAATGCATGATAATGCACGACCGCACACCGCAAGAGTTGTAAGACAGACTCTCGCCGCAGCTAACATCAATGTCCTGCTCTGGCCTGCTCAGTCGCCAGACTTGAACCCGATTGAGCATGCATGGGATATGCTACAGAGAAGAGCTCTGCCGAATATGGAGGGTATCCAGTCGCAAGAAGACCTTTTTTTGTTGTTGCAACGAACATGGGCGGCCATTCCACAGCGCGATTTGGATGAACTCATTTTGAGTATGCCAAACCGATGTTCTTGTGTTGTTAGTGTTCGCGGTAGAAACACGGATTATTAATTGTTTAAGTTACCCAATAAAATTTTAAAGAAAACTGTTATTTCAGTCTTTTTTTCGAACTTTAATGTTAGTGGTTCAAATGTCAAAAATCCCTTTATTAGGAAAATGGCAAATTTCTTTATTAATGCAAAGGTGACTTGGTTTATCGTTACTGTGACAAACGAAAACACTTTATTTGATGAATCCTTAAAGAAAATTTTAATTAATATCAATCAGGAGAAAAGTTATTGCAAAAATATATGTTGATCCCTAGACACTTTTGATGTGTGTATTTTAAATATTTTAAAATGTCATATCTTAGTATTAATATTCACTTATGTTTGATATTGTACTTATAGATATAAATAAATTTTAACGTCAATGACAATGACACCTTTTGTCTTTTCTTTAACAACTGCTGAAAAACGTTTTCAAGCTGAGTAACATGTCACATGATCCGCCACACGATAGTGACATGTCGACTACGTTTCATTGCGATGCAATTTAGTGGATAAATAATTATTAGTAGTAGTATTCTCGTGCACCTAGTAGCGTGTAATGTACCTACTCTCTTTCAATAAACATTAGTAATCATAATCAACCTGGAAACAATTATTTGGATACAATCTGATGCTTATAAACACATAATAAGTCTACTTTTAATGATTGTCGTTGTAGTCATATGTCGATGTTTACCTTCAAATATCTCGGTAATGTGAATTTTGGCGTAACATGTTACTGACATTTTTTGTTACATACATGCCACTTTCAGCATGTGCCACGACATGCGAGTCTTCATACAAAAAAGTTCGAACCTGTTTCAAATCAATCAGAATAGTTCCATAATTTAATTTGTATTGCAATCATAATTGTGTTGACTAGATCTTAATATAAGTAGTAGCTCACATGGACCCTTTCGGGCACAGCAATTTACATTTATAATATGTAGACAAAATCTGTGTTACTTGTCAATGAGGTTATTCAACCTCCACAGCTAATACTAAGCTTTACTCTATGCTCGACCGTGCTGCCATTGCCATATCCATATTAAAAATAATAAAAATTGACTGTTGTTGGTTTAATAAATGATTTAATACAGTATAAGTCTCAAAAGTCTTGTTATTCCCGTGACCGACAGTGTTAGTCTCGAGTCTCGAAAATACTAAAAAATCGTCGAGACTCTCGAAATTTTCGAGACCGAGATTCCCGGGATGAAAGCCCTATTACCAATACACACTTTTCTATCATGAGTGCGTTTGATGCTACCTCCTATTCCATCTGCCTGCTACGTTTTTGCCGTGGCCTGCCTCATAAAATGACCAAGTGGTATATTGCAGCAGATACTTTTTCGTATAGTGAACCAGCAAATAAAGGTTTTTTTTTCTGGCGATATTGTGCCGAAGGTCCATCTGAGAAGAAGTGTATTATAACCGTGTCAGGGGTTTCCCGCTTTATCATCTCAATAATCGGAGTCAGGTGTGCCCAGATCGCTGCTGGTTGATGACTTGTATTGTCTGACAATGTGCAGAAAGATTGAGTGCGATCTTTCCAAAATACCATTCCAGTATGGAGGCATATTTGAAGATTTGATGCTCCGTAATGCATAGATTGAATCTCTTCCGCAAGTTTGGCTTGGTATTTTCAGAGAAATCGCATACTATCACGGCTTCGTTTTCTTTTAGCTCATTCACTGCTTTTTAGGGTTCCGTAGTCAACAAGGAACCCTTATATTTTCGCCATGTCCGTCTGTCTGTCCGTCTGTCCGCGGTTTAGCTCAAAAACTGTTGGTACTAGAAAGTTGTACTTTGGCATGAATATACACGTTAATGACGCCGAAAAAGTGGTGAAATAAAATTTTGAAAAAAAAAACGATTATTTAGGGTACCTCCCATACATGTAAAGTGGGATGATAATTTTTTTTTTTCGTTCTTCCCATAGTGTGGGATATCGTTGGATAGGTCTTTTAAAAATATTAGGGGTTTGGTAAGACCGTTTTTTGATTAAGTAAACCGTTCGTGACTTATCAAGCTTTAAAGTACCAATTTTCGTTAGAGTCAAGTGTCCTCCCCCTCTATCAACTAAACGATTGTAGTTAGAAATTCAAATGTCACGGCAGTAGTACCTATATATAACGAAATTTAAAGGAAAACTATCACACATAAGTGGGCTTTACAAGTTTACGAGTAATAGTCGACCAATTGTATTTGACTCGAAAATTTCGAACAACTCTACAGAAATGTCGATAGATGGCGCTAAGCGCCAGTTGTATCGTGCTAGCTTCTTGTGATGATTTAGTAGTGTAGCTATGTGTCCGTATTTAAATTCAAAACACCGGCTATGACAAGTTTTATACAAATCTCTAAAAAGTTAAAACTTTTCGTGCAAAATTGTCGGATCAGGTGAGGATTTGTATAGGAAGTCAAATTAGTTAGGTAGTCATGTTTGGCTTTTAGTTAGAGCATGGTACGAAACGATCAGTCAGCGAATACGACACGCACTTCGCTGTTATAAAAACTACGGAACCCTACACTGCGCGTGGCCCGCCACGCACTTGACCGGTTTTTTATACTGATTTTGCTGATGTGTCATGTTAAAGAAATGTTTTTTAAACATTAATAAGTAATTTTCAAAATCCTTTTTCAAGTCATTTAGAGTTCCTTTTTTTATCATTCTTACTGTTTTCTTAGTTGTTACTTTCTTCATCTCTTGGTCTTCCATTTTCTGGTACGTATGATCTTGCCTTTCCCAACGAGACCATTCCACATTTTGCTTTAATTTGTCGGCACTGATTTGTTGATAATGCACTTGTTTGTCCTTACATTTCAGACATTTATTCCACATGCAATCATAGTAATTTATGTCACATGATACTTGATTTAAAGTATCTCGTATACTGCCAAGGACTAAACCAGCTTTGACCATAGCGGTATGAAGAAATACAAAAGTTGCTGTGCTTCACGCATAAGCACGTAGATCTTGAAGACAAGCCAGGTGACAAAACAAAAAGTGGTTTGTGTAAATAAAATGTAGTGAAACCATAACGTCCTCTTTGTATTTTTTTAAAGTATCTAGCAATGTGTCTAATAAATATCGAATTTGGACTTATTCTTTATTTTTGGTTCGAACTTCCTTTTTACGGCGGTATTACGACTAATGTCGTCTCTTGTGTAGAATTTTGTAATTTCTGCTATGTCACTACGTCTTAATTTCTTTCTTTTTTCTCTTACTTTGCCCTTTAGTCCCAGCAGTTTAGAGATAATCGACTTGTTTCCGGAATTCGTTACCAATTTTTGTAGGGTTTTCTTTTCTTTCCTATCCGGACAACTTTGATATGTTGTTTTTAGTGTACCTACTTTCTAAAATTTCCTCTCTAGATTTCATTTTAAGTATCTTCAAATTCAGGACTTCAATTTCTTTTGCCGTTTTTTGTTTGAACCTTTGGAACCTCCTTCGATAACTTTCCAAGTTCCTTTTAATTGTTTCATTGTATTTCGAGTACCGTTTACATTTATTTACAAGAACTTTATTTTTATTTTGTAGATTCCGAATTAAAATATCATTTATTTTCTTGTGTATTACTACTACTACTACTAGTGACAGGTATAATGTTTACAAGTTGCGAAATAGCCAGAACTTTGTTTCTCATTTCCATCCACTCTTCCCTTCTTTTTTCGGCTTCTTCTGGCGTCAGTTCTGAATTTTTTTTCTTTTTGTTTTAATTTTTTTTTAATTTTTCGTTCTTTGGTTTTCATATTCCTGAGGGCGTTCTAGTTTTAATTTTTCTCTATAACGTCTCATTCTTTCCGCACCACTTAAAGGCATAGTGGTATACATAAAAAAAAAACAATACCTGAAAATAAATATTGCAATTGGTGGATGTGATCCCAGCCTTATGTGTCAGTTTAGTGACATTTTGTAGTCAGTCCTATATGTGACGCAATAAAAATGTCACCAAAGGACGTCACATTCACGGTCAAGTTTAAAAGAAATAAGTTTACTACTCACAGTTAAATATTTCGTAAGAATAAAGTATGTGAAAATAGTTCTGAGTTATATCTGATTCGTTTATAACAGTTGAAGAATATAAAACGTCCTGTATTAATAAGGAAATAACATCACTAACCTGACAAAAAAGTGGAGACAGCCGCCGACACAAACAAAAACACCCTTTCGCTCGAGACACTGTGGCAAAACTAACGTTTTTAAATGCCGGCAGAGATCTTCTTTACAAAATGTTGCCATTTTAAGTACTATGAGTTTCTTTGTAAATATTTTGAACAACTGGAACCGTCACTAAACTGACATGTCCGTCCGGCATCAGTTTAGAACATATTTTGAAAATGTATCTTCAGTATGTTTTATTAGATTTTAAATTGTAAAAAAATAATTTTTGTGACGAGAAGAACATACACACTATGGTTGCACCAAAACTTTTAAATATATTCGTAGTACTATTTTAGTAATTTCAGCCAAATCAATGTTGGTAAGGGGTGGGACATGCCAAAAGCAGTTACTCGGAATATTTAAAATACTCATAAATAAATAATTTAAATGCATTTTACTAGAATGGTATATGGATTTGTTAATTTAATATATATTTTACCTTTTTATTCAAAAAATTACACAATATCTCCACTTTTTTCTTTGCTGTAAAATTTTTAATAAATGGGACAGCCTCAAAATGGAGGGTACACTTAAAAGTGAAAATGCCCAATAGTTAGAAGTAAGATTATTAACTTCTTTGGCGTGGGAGGCGATTTGATAGGATTGGATCGGACAATTTGTTGGATCGCTGTATACATAAATGCGAGCGAAGCATTCCTACGTCTCGGCCAAAGGTAGAAATATTACAAATGTGAAAGATTATGAGAATGCGTTTATGGAAGTTTGTTACTTTTTCACAAAAAGACTGGAACGAAATTTGATGACACTTAACACGGGAGTTGGGCAGGATCCATGGTAAGGCTTGGTCGTAATAAGGGGAGTAAGGCAGTGTCTAACTGGCGTCTAACTACAATGTCGCCATGTCTGATTGGCGCAGGACAGAACACTTTAATACAGACATTTTTTTGTTTAAAGAGAACTAGCAATCTTAGTAATTAACCCCTCCAACTAAGCTAAATATGCTAGTGTTGAGATAGATAGAATACTCTTTATTGCACACCAATCATTTAAACACACCTGATTCACAATATTGCTCAATATTGTTACAATGGCGGTCTTATCGCTGATAGCGATACCTTTGGATAGACTTTAAGAACATAAAACAAAGATGGGAGGGGAAAGTCAGTGTACCTACTTCAAGTATATAACATACACAAAATGTAACCTAAAGTAGATAATATATGTACATACAGTCGAAACTGGTTATAACGACACTGAAGGGACCATACAACTTCGGACGCTATAGCCGGTAGTTGTTATAAGCAATACATACATACTATAGTACACAAGTAGACAAACATGTATGTATGATTATTTAATATGTTTTTAATTTACAGATGTGTAGGATGTAAGTATTCGGCGTATGAATTTGCTTTCAAATAAAATATCGGAAAAGAGAACAATCTTTAAAAAAAAATCTGTGGCAAGTCAAAATAATCCCTAAACGTTTTGTTTTTCACGGAACAAATGTGACATTTGGTCGCTATAGCCAATGCATTTCGATAGTTTCGTCGTTTTAAGCGATATGTCGCTATATCCCATATTGTTATAGGCGGTATGTTTACTTAATGTGTATAGGGTTCGGCCGGGACCTTGCCATTAAGTCGTAATAACCGATCCGTCGTTATAAGCGATGTCGTTATATTCGGTTTCAACTGTATATGGATCAATTGGACGCACTTGAATCTATTGAGAAACGGGACAAAAGACTCATTGGCAACGATGCATTGGTCGAGTCAAAGCTCCAGAGCCTTGAACATCGACGACGAGTTGCTAGTCTATCGGTTACATTTCGGAGAGTGTACAATAGGTAAGCGTGCTGCATCTTCGACCACATCTTCACTTATCATCAGGTGAGATGGTGGACCTATTATGAATAAATAAAATATATAAGTATATGTTTTATTGTCATAGGGAGAGAAATACAAGGACTATAATAGAAGATATTATTTTGTCCAGGATGTGCGAGTGCTCTGCCAGGCCGCGCCGGACGATATGGGTGAACCAGAGAACGCGACTAGCTGTCTTCGATACGTGCTGAAGTTCCTCACTGTATTGGTTAGCTTAGGTATGTATTATTTGTTCCGAAAACAAATTCTCTTTGTCTCTTGTAAATATTTACTAAGTTTGTATTTAAACTATCGCTTCTAGATATAAGGACGCCCATTGTATCATCCTGTAGAAGTTAGGAAGACGGCGTAAATCGTAAAAAAAATTGTGTCAGTCCGGGTAACATCAGCGAGTGAAAAATGATATTTATAGATTATGGCTTCAGCACGAACATCTGATATTTATGTGCCTCTAAACTCCATCAGATTGTGTGTTGTTATCAATCCGCCTTGGACCCGCATAGTGGAATACGGCCCATTCGGTGATAAAGTATCTACTCTGTGCTTCAAAAATAAATAAAAAGTTGGACAAATGCTAATTGTATTGAATAAAGGTATATTTGCGGTTTTAGAAAATGTACTATATCTCAAAAACTACTAACCCGATCTCGTTCAAACCATTTTTCGTTGAAAGTTTTCATTAAGACCTACAGCATATATATATTTTTTAGATTTTTCACTCCATTATTATAAATGTTAGGGGGAGGGGGGCACACATTTTACCACTTTGGAAGCGTATATCTTCAAAAAAATTGACTTTAAGAAAAAGTGGTTTTAGAAACCTCAGTATCATTAAATACCTGTCTATAGATACCACACACGTATAGGTTTGATGAATTATATATGAAAATAATATTTAGTTACAGTTCCATGTATGGGGCGCCCCCCTTTATTTAATATACTTTTTATTTTTGTCTAAAAATCGGAAAGTGGTTCACAGAATACACCTACCACCCAAGTTTCACATATGAAGTCTTAATAGTTTCGAAATAAAATGGCTGTGACATACGGACGGACGGACAGACAGACAGACATGATGAAACTATAAGGGTTTCGATTTTTGCCATTCGGCTACGGAACCCTAAAAACTATATACATGCAGGGTGGTATGGAGGGCCGAAATAATTACTTTCTCCTTTCTTTACTTCATTTTATTAACTTTTTGAAATCATTTAATGTCTTTGCGTCTGAATTTTATTATACGTTCTGAATTAATGTCCTACATACATAATTAGTAGGTTTATTACATTTAAGTTTTATTACGTACATACAGTAGTACCCAACTTACCGCTTTGAAAATTTTCAAAGCGCGGGAAATGCTATTGACCAATCGGCACGCTCCGCGCTCCTCCATTGGTCAGCAGTTGCCGCCATGTTAGCGCGCGATGCGTGACGCGAGAGTGAGACGAAACTAACAGCTGCAGTGTATTATGAACCACATCCCCCAAGTCTAGAACAAAACACGAGCGATTTCGTGTGTCCACTTTATTTTCTTTGTGTGCGTGAGCCGAATGTGTCTACGTTCTTCAAACGCACACAAATATAGCTTTCAGTGATACCATTACCCACAAAAAAAGGGAAAACGCACTATTATGTTGCTGGATCAAATCAAGTATTTTGTTATGAAACTAGATAAGATGATGTTTTTTCATGTAATATGACTTATATGACATATATTTACGGAAGGTAAACGAAATGAGATATCGTTCATTGCGTTTAGAATGTTTGTGTAATGTGTTATAATGATATTATAGAAATGTATTAATTGCTTGAAAAATCTCGTTTGAAATCAATTAAAAGTATATGTTGTATTTATGAAATAGAAAAATATTATTGAGAACATTACTTAAATGAAAAAAATCTTAATCAATAAAATTGTCATCTTTATGATGCCACTCTTCGAACTAACAGTAACTTTTAGTTATAAGACACTGTAGGTAGTAGCTGTAAATAAATATAGTTTAGTTTGACGCATACATAATTGCCGCCAAAACTATATTTTTTTAAACAAAAATAAGCACAAAAGAAATCAATATGTGATAAGTTTTGTGATAAGTTAGGTTATTAGAATTTTTGTTTGATGGTCGATTTTCGTAAGTATTTACTTGTGAAATGTACTTTGATTACACGTTTTTTGTTTTCTTGAAGGACTATGACATCCCTTTACGCTACAAACTGTCGTTTTAAATTATTTACTCGCGAGCTCTGTTCGGCAGAATGTGACCTTGAGTACTGACGGCTCGTCGAGCAAAGTTAGCCAAAATGGCTAAGTTTAAGTTGCCTCAATTTTTGCACTCGTACTATCCTTCTATGCGTCATTGTTCTAAGTTATGAACCTTATAGTAGTGCTCTAAGGTTCATTGTAAGTTAAGCATTCTTTCGTTAATCTTCGGGGCCATACTTTCTTTTCTGCGCGAACGAAGATTCACGACGCGCCTTATCAGTTGGGTACCATTGTATTGTCTGGAACGTGTGAACATTACAAAAATATATTGACGGTCTAATTATCAGAGTTCGTAACTCCATTTGAGTAAATTTTACAGGAGCAAGAAAAAAATGTTTTATTTATTCATTTATTACAACATTTCAACTTGTGATTTAAGGGTAGAAAGGATAGAGAAAGTTATTTATACATTTTTTTAAATATTGCATTGTAGTTGTGAGAAATTTGACTTAAGTACGAACTTTTCTAGCCATGGTGTTTGGAGTTAGGAAGTGTAAATGCAGTACGACTTTTTATTTTTATAGATTGATAAATGTACATACCTCATTGTATGCCCATTATATAGATCATAAAATACTGCACGAGATTGCATTAAAAGGCCGTTTTCGTTTTTTTTTTGAGTTACGCATATTGATAATTAGACCGACGATATTATCTATCTTCTATACTTATAATAAATCTGTAGAGAGGTTAATTCTGTACATGAAATATATTTACAAAATAACTATCAGGGGCAGGGGGTGATTAGGGATCGATACTGATGCCAAAAATGCAATCAGTAAAATTTTTGTCTGTCTGTCTGTCTGTCTGTCTGTCTGTATAACCGTTATAGAAACAAAAACTACTCGACGGATTTTAACGAAACTTGGTACAATTATTTTTCATACTCCTGAGCTGGTTATAGTATACTTTTCATCACGCTACAATCAATAGGAGCAGAGCAGTGAAGGGAAATGTTGGGAAAACGGGAGAAGTTACTCCATTTTTTAAGCTTCCATCGCGAGTGCAACCTATTAAGGTTAAAGCTACACAGAAATCATTTATGACGGAAATGTTCTCCTTAAAATTATATAAAAAATATCCCACGACAGCATATATCTATCTTTTATGGTTGACTCACAATAACACGTGTAACTCCCGATAGCTTAGCAGTTCGAAGCTTTCTGATTATTATTCTGCTCCGAAATTTAAAACCACCACAACTTTGCAATGCAACTCGGCTAAAAGTAACCCAGTTGCAACAAAATATAATCGAGGTTCAAATTTTAACAGATTGCGGTGCAGGAGAAACCGTCTTTATTCCCAGAATTCCCATAATACCAAATAATTTTCCATTCCAATTTAAAAGAACGCAATTCCCAGTATCGGTGTGTTATGCAATGACAATTAATAAGGCTCAAGGGCAGACTTTTCGTGTTGCTGGAGTAGATCTCGGTGTCAGTTGTTTCTCGCATGTTCAGTTGTACGTCGCTCTTTCCCGGGTTAGCATTTCTAGAAATCTTTATGTTCACGTGCCGGACGGGTCAACTTTCAACATAGTTTACCCGGAAGCTTTGCGCTGAAGTACTTTCGTTCTATAGGTACTTAAGCCTCATGTGAACGTGATCTAAACAATATTACCAATACATTAACTTAATAACACACAAGGAGTTACACGCTGACGGAGTCGCGGGCACAGCTATTAACAATAATATTGTGCGGTTCGGTATTGCGATATTTTTCAACAGTATTATAGATTGACATAGGTATTATATTTCCCTACTAAATTACGAAGGTTAATCTGTCTGTTACATCAAAATCACTGAACCGTGAGGAAGGACATAGGCTACTTTTTTTTTTTACGAAAAACGATGGATACATGGACGAAGTCGCGGGCAACAGCTATCTATACTAATAATATAAGGCTTAAGAGTTTGTTTGTTTGTTTGAACGCGATAATCTCAGGAACTACTGGTTCGAATTGGAAAATTATTTTTTAATTAAATAGTCAATTTATAGAGAAAGGCTATAGGCTATATATCATTACGCTAAGGCCAATAGGAGCGGAGCGCCAATGAAGAATGTTTCAAAATCGGGGTTAAATTTAACGTTAGCCCAAAGTAACTTTTCCACGCGGACGAAGTCGCGGGCAAAAGCTAGTAAATAATAATAGTATTCAAACTGAATTTGTTTGTTGGTCAAAATATAATTATATTATATAAAGCTAAATTACCACTCACTCACTCACTCACTCACTGACTGACTCATTGACATAATTGTTCTCCCAGATGGTGGATGGGGAGGTGGGTATATTTTGACAGATTCGTAAACAAGTAACTCTCAAACCTACGAGAAAAGTGCCAAACCTCCCCTTTTCACCCCCCTTCTCCCCCCTCCCTATCGTATCTCGGAAACTACGAGACCCGTATTTTTTGTTTTTTACGGATTCGTATAGAGGAGGCTCGGTAAAGTAAAAACCATTTTTCAAAGTCCCCCCCCCGCACCCCTTCTCCCCCCCTTTAGGCGGATCTCGGAATCTAAGAGACTTGGAACATTTTTTTTCAGATTCATTTAGAGGGGCAATGCTTTAGTCGAAATACTTGTGCAACCCCATCACCCCCCCCTCTTTTTTTTTTTTTTTTTTCACAAGCTCGCGAGGTGCTTGCACCTCGCGCAACACGCAAATACCAATTTCTTTTTTCACAAGCACGCGAGGTGCTTGCACCTCGCGCAACACGCAAATACTTTTTTTTTCACAAGCACGCGAGGTGCTTGCACCTCGCGCAACACGCAAATACTAAACCCCCCATCTCCCCCGCCTTTTTTTTTTCACAAGCACGCGAGGTGCTTGCACCTCGCGCAACACGCAAATACTTGATGTAGAGGGGCAATGCTTTAGTTTTTTTCACAAGCACGCGAGGTGCTTGCACCTCGCGCAACACGCAAATACTAAACCCCCCCATCACCCCCCCCCATTTTTTTTTTCACAAGCATGCGAGGTGCTTGCACCTCGCGCAACACGCAAATACTAGTTATACTATATAAAGCTAAATTACCACTCACTCACTGACTCACTGACATAATTGTTCTCCCAGATGGTGGATGGGGAGGTGGGTATATTTTGACAGAATCGTAAACAAGTAACTCTCAAACCTACGGGAAAAGTGCCAAACCTCCCCTTTTCACCCCCCTTCTCCCCCCTCCCTATCGTATCTCGGAAACTACGAGACCGGTATTTTTTTCTTTTTATGGATTCGTATAGAGGAGGCTCGGTAAAGTAAAAACCATTCATCAAAGTCGCCCCCCCACCCCCCTTCTCACCCCCTTTAGGCGGATCTCGGAAATTAAGAGACTTGGAACATTTTTTTTTTCAGATTCATTTAGAGGGGCAATGCTTTAGTCAAAATACTTCTGAAACCCCCCCCATCATCCCCCCCCTCTTTTTTTTTTTTTCACAAGCACGCGAGGTGCTTGCACCTCGCGCAACACGCAAATACTTGATTTAGAGGGGCAATGCTTTAGTTTTTTTCACAAGCACGCGAGGTGCTTGCACCTCGCGCAACACGCAAATACTAGTTTTAGTTATACAATTAAAAAGTCGACCAACAACTGGTTAGACAAAGCTTTTATATAATTTAAATTCTTTTAATTTCAGATCTATATTCGCTGAGATGCCACCACAGTGCGCTTGTCTGTCTGTGCATGAAAGCCAGTCGCATATGTCTGCCTGAGTCGCTAGAACTATTCGCCGCAATAGTATCACAATACAGAGGTAACAATGTTATTTAATACTAGCTTTTTTGCCCACGAGTTCGGTCGCATGAATAATCTTTCTGTCAGCTACATTAAAGTAGCCTATGTCACTATCCAGCCCTTCAACTATTTTCACACCAAAAACCACATCGAACTGTTTCGTTGCTCCGTATTGACGTAAAAGAAGAATTCGTTATTTATACAACGTGTAATTTAAAGGGTATATACATACCGAGTGCACGGCTTCTTTGGATGATAACAAACGATATAGCAAGGGTTTTGTAATCCTATGTCTACATGTGTGGAGCATATTAGAAATTTCAATACATTGATACCAGAGACTGAATTTTTCAAATTAAGAAGAACGAAGATTTTTATTGTTTTATTGGCAAGTGACGTGGAAAGTGATGACCCTCATACTGCTGTGACACGTTTGTTATTATTGGTATTCAAGAAACATATGAAACCAATAATTTGGGGTTAATTCTGTGAGTCACTTATTTTGAGCTGAAACTTTGCATAGAGACTCCATACCAGATGTTGTCTTCAGTCCTTTTGGATAGATATGGGGTTTCCGTTACACGCTGTATATTTTAATTTTTTTATTATCACTTTATACATACATAATTATTGCACCTCCTACGCTATCTCTTCACCATCTCATCTTCATCATGGTTGACTGGTAGAGAATGCCTACGGATTTAAGTCCGCCTTTGTACCTGTGTATGAAGTGTAAATAAATAAATACATTTTGTTGCATGAATAACATTGGTGTAGTATGGAATTAAATGAAATATTCCAGGCGATGACTCGTGCCTGGCCGTGACCTATTTTAACCTTGAGGCTCACGTAAATTTCTTTTAAAATAAGCAGCACCTTTTTACTACTTTTATGTATCAATATACCAGAGACTGAATTTTTCAAATTAAGAAGAACGAAGATAATTATCGTTTTATTGGCAAGTGACGTGGAAAGTGATGACCCTCATACTGCTGTGACACGTTTGTTATTATTGGTATTCAAGAAACATATGAAACCAATAATTTGGGGTCAATTCTGTGAGTCACTTATTTTGAGCTGAAACTTTGCATAGAGACTCCACACCAGATGTTGTCTTCAGTCCTTTTGGATAGATATGGGGTTTCCGTTACACGCTGTATATTTTAATTTTTTTATTATCACTTTATACATACATAATTATTGCACCTCCTACGCTATCTCTTCACCATCTCATCTTCATCATGGTTGACTGGTAGAGAATGCCTACGGATTTAAGTCCGCCTTTGTACCTGTGTATGAAGTGTAAATAAATAAATACATTTTGTTGCATGAATAACATTGGTGTAGTATGGAATTAAATGAAATATTCCAGGCGATGACTCGTGCCTGGCCGTGACCTATTTTAACCTTGAGGCTCACGTAAATTTCTTTTAAAATAAGCAGCACCTTTTTACTACTTTTGTTTTGTTTGTTTGAACGTGCTAATCTTAGAAAGTACTGAATGGGTTTGGATGAAATTTGGAATAGAAGTAGCTTGAAGCTTGAGGAAGATTATAGGCTACTTTTCACCCGACTGCTAAAAAGGAGAGTTATGTTTCTGTTGTAACAAGTGTGTATATAAATAAATACAATTCTCAAAACAATGCCCTGTATTTCAGACGAAGGCCGTCTCCCGCAAGAGTTGATATCAGTGATAAGTGACGGATTGCCGGGACTGCTCGTTCCACCTTCATTGGAGCCAGGGAAGGCAGGCCTGCAATGGGTAAGTTATTTTAATTCCAGTTGCTAATATTTTTTTTTCACCCAATTCACAATGTTCAAAAAAATTGGGCCAAAATTCAGTGCCGCGAATTTAAAAAGCTCCTGCCAATCATCACACCTTGCTGTGGAGGTGTTACTATTCGCTGGAATAGCTGGGCTAACGCAAACGAGAAAGCTTTTACGGCTTTTCAGCCTCTAAGGCACTCGGACGTATCCGTTCATTGGGTGACGCGAGTCCGCTTGTAGCTTCGTCCTCTCGATGCGACTTGCTATAATCCCATTATCCTACGTTCCACTTCCATCATCGGACTATAAGACAAACGGGGATGCGCCATCGTTACGTGGTGGACATCCCACCCATACGCACTAAACGTTTTGGGAATACTTTCGTTGTGCGTACGGAGCGGTACGGTGTAAGGCTTGGTTTCCCTACACACCAGCTAACCAAGGGTAGATACTTGAAGATGAGACTTATGGGCTAAGTTCTAGCGCATGATGAGGAAACAGTGGAAATAAAACATGAGACAGGTTTGGTTGGTCATATCATTAAATATTTAGTCTTTTACACTGTTTAAATGAAATAATAAAATATACATACATTACCGGTGTTCAGTACCAAGCCAGCCAACGGTAACTGGTATGCTGAACTGTCCACGGTTCGTGGAGCCCTAAACGTTGCTTACAAACTCAATATGGGCTCTTGGGCCCTACCAATACCTAATACTAATAAATATGTACACTTATAGCCTAGACTTACCTGAGCTGTAGACGCCAAGCGAGGATCCGCTTTGATCACGTCCGTGCGGTATGTGTGTAAGTGTGTATGATTGTGTAATGATGTGAAAGTGGTGTCACGGCGGTCACAAAGGGCGCAAGCTTCACTGTGGTCCGGGCCGGGATGTAGTACAAACTTCGCACCAGATTGGAGCAGCTATTTATCACCAATTCACTATCACTTCCAACAATTCGCGTGCCATTCGGTCTAGGCGTCAATACCCGACGTGTCCTCACGGCCGACGTGTCCTCACGGCGACAATAGGCGGAGACCTCTCGCGCCCGGCCTTGGTCGAGGCCATGCTGCGGGGCGAGAGGGAGTGGGAAGCGGTCGCCTCCTTCTGCGAAGCAGTCATGCTTCCGAAGGAGGAGGCGGGCCGCGTGAGGAAGAGGATGGCGTCCTCCCTCCAGCCCAGCCGCAGTGGTAGACGCCCACGGCGTCGGACGTCGGCCGACGATCTCCGGCCACCGTAGGCGCGGGCATGCGGACAGCGAGGAAAGGGCAACTCGCTGTCCGACCATGGACCATGCCCGGGTCGACGGCGCGTCGTGTTCCACGCGCGCCTCAAAGAGCGTCAGCAACATGACGAGGCCCCCTCTGCAGAGGGCCGAAGCCCGCCGGGGTCGTGGGACTCATCCCGTTACCGTGGCCCCGGTATGTAAAGGGTTATTGAAGGAACACCGTGGATTTTAGTCAGTAAAAGTCTGACAGTCCCTCCCACCCTGCCCGGAGTGGGAGGACTTATTTGATAATTTTACCACGCTAAAAAAAAAAAAAAAAAAAAAAAAAAGGCGTCAATACGGCGATATTGTTCCAAAATATCCCAGGTTTTTCGTCAATTCGGGATTACAATTTCAACTTATCGTTAATCGCGACCAAATTATCTTTTAACCGCGTAGATTCCACAGGATTTTTAATTTCAATCAATGAATCGATCTCAACAAACAAGGCGGTTGCTTTTTACCAAGAACGGATATGTGTCAAAGTGAAAAAAAGTCAAAGACAATAGAATAATGTTGCCAACCAAAAAGGTGCGTTCCGTCTCACGTTGGACGAAACAACCGGGTTTCTTAATTACCCTGAACAATTAATTTCAGTTCATTAAACCATGGTACGGGTTCCGCCAGCAGTATCGCTTCTAAGTGGTGTGCGTAATCACCAGTGATCGGAGTAGGTAGATTGATTTTACGTACTTGCATCATGAATAGTCATAGAAATCATAACATGGATAAGCCTTTTTTCCGGGATTTCATTTTGGTACTTACGTGATTGAATCAAATATTGTGAATGTAAAGATTTTTAAACTACTTACTAAATTTGAAATTTATACAATGCGATAGTTAAACGTTTAAAATGTTTTTTTTTTCTTATTTATCAAGTCATAAAGTGAATCTTACTTTTGTGCGTCCATTCGAAACTTTCATATGAATAATTTAGTAGTTATTTCTTGCAAGTTTATTATCTGCTGCTTGTAATTATTACATATTATATATATTTATTTTATTATTTATGTACACACAGCAAAATACATTAGGATAAGCATAATAATTATAATATTTGAGTACAAAGGTACTGCTTATTCCCGTCTTTCGGCGCACGCACGCACATTAACTATTATTAGTAGAATCCCACTTTACGTTTGCTACGTTTTTACTCAAGTTTAGCCATGTCATAGTTTTTTTTTTATTATAGAAGGCCGATCACATATTCTATTAAACAGACAGCAAAAGGGTTAAACATTTCTTATTCATATTGATATATTCTTCATCCTACACATTACAATATTTGAAATTCCTAAAAAAATCTTAATTATTACAAAATCCCGGAATTCCGGAGGCATATCCATATTAATATATACGTGCCAGTTCATTGACCCCAAATCAATCTACCTACTCCGATCACTGGTAATCACACCCGCGTGGCGCCTCCCTTTCCGGAACCGAATCGCTATAGCATTATTCCTTCAACGACGTACTTAGTGAAGAACTCTCTTTTTATATCTTCACAATATGACCTTTTCTTCTTTATGTTTAATAATTAATTAAATTAGTTAAGTATAATATGCGACCCTAAAACAAGACTAAGAATTGTCGCGTTAGCACAAAATGGACGCCGGTAAAATCTAGCACTTGGCCTAGTTTCAATAGCAAGGAAACTTTTTTTACTCACGGCATATTCTCCGGTCGCCCCTACATGGGTTTTATATTTAACTCTTGTACCCTGCCTTTCTTTCGTCATTAGTGGGCTATTACGCCAAAATAATCAATCTTAGTCTTAAACGCTTCCGATCTCTCCGTTGTCTTAGACCAAAAAAAAAGTCCCTGCCATATTTGACAGTTAACTATCTATCATTTCCCATGGCAAAAAAAAAAATACTAATTGGATTCTCTCAGCATAGCATTTTATTAAATTGTATGCACACATTCTATGCATAAGGAGAATACCTTATTTTAACTTTCCTTTATAATTATGTTTAATCATTATTATTTACCTAAACTTCATAAATTCTAACACTGGATATATGTATACCACGCCATCTATGATATCTTCTAAAAGTTACTATACTACGGCCGTTCAGAGAATGCGTTCCTGACACGTCGCGATTGAACTGACGACGTAACTTTGTAATGGCGTTGCAGTTACGATAAAAATATTTTTGCTGGTTGTTTACCGTTTTAACAATTGATGAGCATTAAAACAACATTATTATATCAATAATCAATGAATGTTATAATTTTGTGCCAAACTGAGTGTCAAATAACTTGGTAAACAATATTTTTCTAAATCTATACTGCGCTATTACAAGGTTATGTCAGCGCTTTATATTTGTAGTGCTGTGCTAAAAGTAACAGGCAAGTATCGTAATCTGTTCTTATACAGTTATACTTATATAATATAAAATAATACGCTTTGTTTTTCTTTTTAAGAATTTGAAAATAATGGACTATAAGATAACTTTTATGAAATATAAAAATAAAACTATGACCAAACCGAACGCGCGAAAGAAAGTAGCATTTTTATATTTAGGTTGAAAATAGTAACCCCAAATGGCGTTGGGCCGCCATTTTGTGACGCTAAAACAGTCGTCTTTTGTCGTTTCGTCCGCATAGACCACGTTCTTCAAGTGTTTTCGATCTGTTTTTATTTGATTACCCGGCTTTCGTTTAATGGACTGTTTCTGCTTTTCAAACTGACATCGGCGCTAAATCGGACTTCGATTGTGTTTTGTATTGCGTTCTTTTTACTTTTGGTGCATAATAATGCCTAAACGTGGACAAACATTGAAAAGTGGAGCCCGTGAGTTAATCATCAAGCTGCAAGATTACTTTGAGCGGGAGCGGCAAAATTGCGGACCCCTGGTACCTGTCGAACAAGTACAAGAACGCGTCTCTCAGGCGCTTGGAGTTAGCAAACGAACGATAACAAATATTAATAAAGAAAAGTTCCGCTCTACTGGCATGGAAGATAATATTTTACGTACTCCGAAGAAGAAATGTAGAACTAAACCCGTGACAGATATTGACACCTTTGACGCCGATGCAATCAGAAATCATATATATGGTTACTATTCCAGAAATGAATATCTCAACAGGAAGAAGCTTTTGGCATCGTTAAGAGAAGCTGGACTGTTTAGCGGGGGTAAAACTGCTTTAACCAAAATCTTAAAAGATATTGGTTTTTCGTATAAAAAAACAGACAAAAGAAAAATTTTATTAGAACGATACGACATAATTTTAAAACGGATAAGTTTTTTGAGAGAAGCAAAAAAAATTGATAACTGGGATAATGTCGTGTTCATTGACGAGACATGGCTAAACGCCAATCACATGGTTTCCCGTTCTTGGACGGATGATACACAAGCGTCGACGTCAAAAGTACCAATGGGTAAGGGGACCCGTCTGATAATATGCCACGCAGGTTCTGCAAAATAAGGCTTTGTGGAGAACGCGTTACTGGCATTTCAATCAAAAACCACAAATGACTACCACGAGGAAATGAATGCCACTACATTTAAAGAGTGGTTCCAGAACGTGCTTTTGCCCAGCCTACCAGAGCCTTCTGTAATATTCATGGATAATGCCTCCTATCACTCGGTTCAAATACAGAAACCACCTACCCAAGCTAATAAAAAAGAAGAAATGGTGGCTTGGTTACAAGCAAAATAATAATAATAAAAAAATAATAAAATATTAAAAAATCTTTATTTATCTCCACAAATTACATATCAACGTGAGTATAAATTACAGTCAGACACAGAAAGTTTGGCAAAGTGTGTAATTTGTGGGAGATCTGGAGTCTAAACTAAGCCTAGGCCTGTATTTTAGAACTCCAGGCCCCCCATTAAATTATGTTATTCAGACTGTTGACGTCGTGAGTAAGCAGATATGTGTGTGGATGGGGGTGTGTGTGTGTGTGTGTGCATGTGTGTGTGAGTGTGTGTGTGTGTTAACGTGCGTGCGTCAGTTTGAAATACATTACTACATTATACCTGCGTGTGTGTATGTTTATATATATATATATATATATATAAATGTATGCTTGTATGTATGCAAAAAAAAAAAATATTACTAAAATGCAAAAATCAAGAAACCATCTCAATCAATTTTTCAGTGTCCGTGTAGCTCAGTTCTAGTAACCTTTTCCTAAGTTTATTCCTACATTCAGTTTTGCAACAGTTAGATATATATAAAAGGCATTGACGCAAATATGCAGATGCTAAAAGCAGAGCTAATTAAATTAGTTAAAGAAAATAAAGCGGCAAATGTGCGATACGAAATCGATGAACTGGCTCTGGAGTACGGTCATCGCGTTCTAAGAATTCCACCGTATCATTGCCAATATGACGCGATCGAGCTAATCTGGGCTCAAATAAAAGGTTACGCCGCCCGCCACAATACTTCCCCGCCATTCAGCACGAAAAAGATGATGACCCTATTAAAAGAAGCCTGCGGGGAAGTCACAAGAGATGACTGGGCAAAGGTTGTTGAGAAGACTAAAATCCTGATTTTGGAACATTTTGACCGAGATATGAGGATTGATTCTGTTATTGATAATAATATAATTATACATGTAGATGATGATGAAGACACCACCTCCTCAAGCGAATCGGAGTCTGATTAATATTCTGTACGCACATTCAATTCAATGTACTTACTTTATTGCATAGAAATACAGATTGTAACTTTGTAACAAAGAATAAATAAAACAAAGTTATTATATGAATATTACCTTTTTTTGGTTTCCACTTAAATAACTAAAATATAATTTTTAAATGATTCCGCCAATTTAAGACGAAAATAATCTTAAAATAATGCGGCGGTTCATTTTGGAGGAACGGTAACGAACTCAGTGTTATGTTGTGCCCATCACTAGTCGTGACTAACTGATAGGTGTCAGGAACGCATTCTCTGAACGGCCGAACTTTATCTCGTATCGAGCTACTGCCTATCATTGCATCTGTAGATGGCACTGGTACAGAGTATTGCTTTTCTGTGGTCTAATTTTATAAATGTTACAACGGTACGTGCTAAGGAGTGGAATTCCCTGCCGGGGTCTGTGTTTCCCGATAGCTATAATCTAGGAGTCTAGTGAATAGGTTACTTTTAGGTAAGCGTGCTCCATCTTCGACCACATCATCACTTACCATCAGATGAGATCGTGGTCAAACGCGAACCTATTAACAATAAAAAATAAAAAGTTGTTTCATAGAGTATTCATTTCGAAAATGTGTGCAAGGTATTTGAAGATTCATTATTGCAAAGACGACGATAACTTTCCTAGATTCGGAGTTACTCCGGGATTATTTATTAATCCGCCAGCACCACATTTCGATTTCATCGATTTTGCGGCGTTTATCGCGAGTACCTACAATTACAATGCTTTTAAATGAACATGACTCTTCAATTGGTCAAGAGATCACTAATGTAACATTTACATAAATGTGTTTCAGTTGCAAGTGGTGGGTGCTCTCTGCGAGTCAATAGAAACACAAGAACGAGTGCTGCAAGAAGTGACGCCGGACGCCTTCGAAGATACATTGTATAGCGTACTGCAGTACACATCACAGGTAACGATCAATTTTAATATCTAATAACCATTAAGCCTGCAATACATGTTGGCCGAGCGTTGTCGAGTGAAGGCCAATACCAACATGTAGACGGTACGGACGGTTGCCTTGCTATCGCTCGGTGTCACTTGCCTAGTTGGCCGAGTGTAGGCTAGCGCCAACGTGTATAGAGCTCATTTGGTGCAACTTGTCTTCGCTCGCCGTTGCTCGTCATCACTTGCCTCACTTCGTATCGGTGTCGGTTTTTGGTCACAAATCAGAGGCGCTCGCCTGCGCTCAGCCAATGTGTGGATAGCTCTACAGACCCTTTTCTACATTGGTCGTCTGCGTTGGCGTTCGACGAACTTGTCGAACGTGTGGACATTATTTCTTGCCTTGTACCTATTTGCCATCGCTCACGTTGGCCTACGCTCGGCCAACATGTATTGCAGGCTTTAAGGAGTGGAATTCTTTGCCGGAGTCTATATTTCCTGATAGCTATAATCTAGGGGTACTTAAGTCAAGAGTGGCAGGCTTCAAGGTAGTGCTTCATCTTCGACCACATCATCGCTTACCATCAGGTGAGCCTATTATCAATTATAAAATCAAGTAATGCTAAATGATCTCAGCGCCGCATATGCCATATGGCGACACAATGCTGATCTTCAGTTGCAACTGCTTCAGCTTCTAATCTAAAAATGCGTTAATTTTCAACCGACGACAAAAAGAGGAGGTTATCAATTCGACGCGTATATTTTTTTTTTTTTTTGTTTTATGTATGATCATCGAGTACTCGAAGACGGCTGAACCGATTTGGAAAATTCTTTTTTTGTTCGAATGGGTATACTTCGAAATTGGTACCATTATCACCAAAGTCAGGATCTGATGATGGGATCCTGGAGAAATCGAGGGAACTCTTCAAATATTATAGGCACACCTATAGCGTTTTGGGTATTTCTTATAGTAACTTGTGCAGTTGCTCTCAAAAAGTACCATTTGGGGAAGTGGAACTGATGATGAAGACCACAGATGGCCGCCGAAACTACTCAATAATAAGTATTGAGTGGATTGCGATTCGATTACTTGAATATGGATGTTAAGCACTTTATGCTCGTCACAATGCACATGGTGATGTAGAGCTGATGGTGAAGTACCAGGAGAACTCCTCAACAATTAACGGCCCAGCATTGGGAAAAGCAATATTTTGTAAAAGGTTATAAGTAGTTGACATTTAGGCTCTTGTAACTAGGTAAATTAAAAATCATCCAACTAAAAAGAGTGAAATAAAAACTTTTTACCAAAAAATTAAACCGACTCCCAAAAAACACTGCAAAGTGAAAAATAACTTTAATTTCGGAAGTCGGTGCCAAAAACGAAAAAACAAAACTAAAGACACCGACTACCGAAATTAAAGTTATTTTTCACTTTGCAGTGTTTTTTGGGAGTCGGTTTAATTTTTTGGTAAAAAGTTTTTTATTAAAATTATACATAACTAGACTTTAAGAAATTGTTACACTAACCTAAGATAGTTGGACGACATTTAATTTATTTATTTTAGTGTATAAGGGTAAACAGTTGTTGGTTAGCTAGATAAAGAATAAAATATAAATAAAAATAAAATTAAGCGTCAATAGCCTAATGGCTAAAGGTATCGGACTTGTAATCGAGAGGTCGCGAGTTCGACTCCCACTCATGACACTATTGCCTTGAATCCACTCTAGACAAGCATATTTAGTTTAGTTAGACGGGTTATCAAGATTGCTAGTAATTTGAATTTTACCCACATTGCTAGTACTTTTTTGTTGATATCGAATGAATGAAATGATTATTCTAAATGTCTTTTTCAGAATGGTGTAGTAGGCGCGGAGGCTTCTCAACAAGCCGTGGTAGTTGGATGCCGCACTGCACTAACGTTAGCTCCGCTAGACAGGCACTGGGAATCGGCTCTAGCACGCATGTTGGCTCATCATCAGGTCAGTAATACGCATACAAATTAATATATTTAATCTATACTAATATAAAAGCGAAACACCACTCACTGATTATTCACGAAATCTCAGAAACTACAAGTAGTAGGGCTCTCAAATTTTGCATGGCGCTTCCTTTTAGTACGTAGATGCTCGGTAAGACGGGATTTTGCGAAATTCTCACGGAATCGGGATTTACACGGGAAAAACTTCCCACGCGAAGTCGCGGGCAACTGCTAGTATTATTAACACACAACACTTGGCTAAAAACACTCACTTATGACTCCACAGAAAACCTCGTGGAGGTATAATATTTACACTCTGGTTAAAAACTCTCACTCTCACTTTACTACACTCTCACGATTTTCAAGCAACTCACACACACACACACACAAACACACACAAACACGCTCACATAATCACGGCACGTAATATTATCGTTATAATAATGTATAATATAATATTATTATTGTATAATTTTGAATAGGTATAATTTTCTTTGAATTTAAATTTTACTTATTTTAATGTTATTTTATTTTGATTTATTTTGATTTGGACGTATTTTATATTTTAATTTATTAGATTTTGATTTATTTTAATTTAATGAATTTTGTATTTTGCTATTGCTGGAACAACGCTACTCATTAGGAGTTGGGCGTTGGTAGCTGCGCCACAGTTTTAACTTTTGCAGCTACCATCGTTGAATTGTTTGCTTGTCTATTGTTTTTGTTCCAAATAAACAATTTTATTATTATTATAAAGTGGAGCTTTGAAAGTACTGGGTGGATTTGGATGAAAGAGCAATGCCAAGTGTCCATAGTAACTTTGGCTTAACATTCAATTCTCACAGCCAGCGATGAAAATAATTTTATTGTGTGTAGTTCAATACTAAGAACTGTTTCTTAACATTAAATATTGTATAGAACTTCTAACAAAATTTTTGGATAAATACAAATGTGGGATTTTGAGGTTATTACAATTTGACGATCTCTGTGCTCGACTGGCCTACACACCGGTCTTCATGGTGTAATAATGGAATAATGGATGTACTTCAACACTTCGAAAAGTAAAAGAGTCTTAAAAACAGAGAAAGAAACGTAAACACATGCATTTCGCAAAATCACCGAATGTATCATCTATGATCACCGACAACAACAACTGTTTGTTTGTAATGTCAATCAATTCCCTTTGTGTCACTTTTGACACTTGTTTTTTCTGCTTTTCGAGTTTGTATTTGGCAGAATAGTCGACATCGCCTTTGCTTGCCATATATAAAAATAAAATAGTTTTTATTCTCAATAATTAAAATAATATTGTAGATTTTTTATGTGATCAAATGCGATTATTGTTCACCACATATTGTTACTATTTTTAGTATAGAAAAGAATGCAGAAAACAGTAAATGATGTAAAATAAAAAACTGATTAATAAGTTTAATTGCAGCATACTCAACTTATTTTTGACAATTTCCGGTCAGCTATTTGTTTATTAATAAATCAATTCTATTGGAGAAGTTCTCGAAAGAAAATAAATATAACTTTATAGTTTAGATTATTTATATAGATTCTTATACATTAAAGATAAATGGCCGTGCCATTTTAAATTTAAAAGTTGTGTAGGCCAGGATCTGTCTTTGCTCTTTGGTATGTAAGTAGCTTGAGGAAACTTATAGGCACTTTTTACTCGACTGTAAAAGGAGGTGTTTTTTTCGTCATAAAGTTCACGGGAGCGAAGCCCCGCCCGTCTGCTAGTATCATTAGGACTTAAAGAATATTTACTATGTGTATTTGCAAGGTTTTTGTTTTTTTTTTTCAAACTTATACATTCAAACTTTATTAACATGGGCACGCTTAATACAACAATGCCTTCTCTACCAGTCAACCTTTGGGCGCCTTGCAGCAGCGCGGCTAATTTGAAGGCGCCCTTAATCATTGATGCTTCTGTTCCAGACACACAAAACACAATAATATAAAAACAAGTTGCACCAACCCTAAATAATATGATGATATCTATATTTACAGGTCAGAAAACTTCTGTGCGTCGGTTTAACGAGCAGTAATGGAACAAGGAGACGGCAGATCTTACAGCTGGTCAAACATCATTACTTTCCTTCAGATCAGATGAATCAGGTAATAAACTGCATACGAATTGAGCAATTTAATGTAAGTTCAGATAAAAGAATTCCCAAGATATGGTTGGTACTGCAAAGTATTGGCTTCCTTCTTGCTTCTGTGTGCTGTGGGTAGTTTTGAAAGGGCGATCCGAGGGCCCAAGGACACTTATAATGACGTTATTGAAAACCAAAAAGCCTTTGTTACATTAATCCTTTATTAATTAGGTCACAATACAGTTTTTGATTATAAAATGTGTCTTAATGCATTGGAAAGCCTTGCCTCCTAAACTAGGGATTATTAAAGATTGTTTATAATTGATTTTGTGAGGGTTGCAAGGTCGTAGGCAATATTAAAGCACTGTTTGGTTTTTATGTTAAAGAGTTTATTAAATGTTCTACAAGTTTAATGTTAAAAGTCTTAAAGTAAAATGTTAGATATGTTAAAATGTTACGTTAAAATGTTATATGTTAATGTTGTGAATGCACCCGGTCCGCATGGTCTCTGGTAATGCTCTGAAGCGTAGCAGTTTACGACAATAATTGTCACTTAGATACAATTGTTGGAAACTGCTGCGTTAGCAAGTGTTCGGTTGCTTAGACCGAACATATTCCGGAGCGGCAAAGATGCTGTTGAGATGAGTTGGTGTTTACAATCATGTTAGTTAAGGTGATAGTAACCTAATGTTAGTGATGGTTCTTAAGATAATAGAAACAATAATTATCATTTAGATAAACGCTTAAGATGTAATCTTAATGTCTCTAGGTTTTGTTTAAGTTTGGCGAACACTATTTATGTTGTGCAAGTGTGTGCTATGTTTGAGCAAGTCTTCATCCTCTTTGTCCTGCTCAGTTTGGTTGTCGTGAACCTTCTGCATCGGTATGCTCACGTTGATAATGTTGTTTAGTTGGTCAATCTTGGGTACGTCAATATTTGACTGAACCGTTATGTTGTTGTCAAATTTTGTGTTTGCATGCAAGGTAAAATCTTGCCCTTTGATAACACAACCTAGTCCGAGGTGTATTAATCCTGATATGCTCTCCGCAAATTATTCTAATGGTATAGTTATTGCAGCAGTGATATAAATGCTCAGAAGGTTCAGTTAATGATACCCACATGTTTGTATGTACATAGAGTTTGTTCAACTTTACACTGGTTAGTCAAGTGATCAAGTTTGCAGTAGTCGTTGTTGTGACTGCCCAGATGGTAAACAGGCTTCTTTAGCAAGCACATATACGTCTCTTCCTGTGCGAGACTTGTTGAAAGCTCATTGTTATTTATTGGTATGTTTGAGTCCTTTTTTAGATTCACTGCCATAATTATATTGTGATTTTGGCAAAATGCTTTTTACAGTCTTGCCGTATTGTTTAGGAATCGGTATCACTCTGTATAGTTTGTATCGATCTTTGCTGATTAATGGGAATGTTATTTGGAATATAAAATATTTTTCAGTGGTCCGTGCTTTTATTTGCAGTAGATGATACAGTTTTTTCACATCAGTTTGATCGACAGGTAGCATCAGATTATCCGTAAGCTGACCTGCAATGACGTTGAGTTCTTTTTGTAGTTGTTTAGGCGTTATAAAATGTATGTTGAGCTGACCATGGCGAATATCCGTCAAAGTATCTAGTAAAGTGTCTTGATTCCCCCTTAATGTTTGGAGCAAAGTATTTGCAGCCAATGCAGTTACGATTTGTCCTTGAACTGCACTTATGTTACTCATTGCTAGTTGTACTCCACTTGTTAATCTGTCCAGTGTGTCTAAATGTTGATTTATAGTTTTATGTTGCTTATGGATAATCCTTTCAGTTCGTTTCAGAATGTTATAGTCGGACTCCACAACAGATGTTTGATTTTTCCATAATTTAGCTAAATGATTTTGATTTCGCTTTATGAGTTCACTGCCCTTAGTGTATTGTTCAGCGAAACGCTCATCTAATACGCCGAATAGATAATTCGCCGCGTAACCTATCCCATTTATAAGCCCACGACGCTGTCTGGCGTGCACGATAAATTGTTGTGTCAGCAGGAGCGTGTTGTAGTATCTTAGTTCGAGGAACTCGTGCTGCAGTTGTGGTAATATAATGTTACAAACACCGCTGTTTGTATTAGTACATGTGTTATCTAAATGACTTAATAGTTTTTCTAGCGTTGCACGTTGTCGTACCCTCCCAGTAGGGTGACATATCGTAATAGACGACTAAAGTCCATTTGTCACGGATGAGATTCATTTTGGCCACAGGATCAAAATATAAGGATTGGTTATTCCTCAATTTTGTAATGTTATATACATCATGCCATGCGCAGTGTTTATTGCGATTGTCATAAATAATGTTAATGCTAGGGCCAAATAAATGAAGTTGTTAAGGCCTAGTCTTACCGGCGGTGTTCTTTTTCTTGTTTTGTTCTGTTGTTGACTGTTTTCTGTTTGTTTTCGTTTTGTTTTAAGTTCTTGTTCGTTTGTTTCCGGCGAATTAATAGTTAATAGGGAAAGTTTTATGATAGGTCTCTTCGCGATGCCATTTTTTGTTTTTAAGGACACCACCCGTACAAGTCCATCTCTACCCGGGTGGACTTCGACGACTCTTCCCAGAGCCCATTTTCCAGCAGGTATGTTGTTTTCTTGAATGACGACCAAATCGCCTAGTTTCAAGTTTTGTTGTGGTTTCAGCCATTTACTTCTTGCAGTTAGTTGACTTAGATATTCTGACTTCCAGCTTCTCCAAATATCTTCGGATAGCTTCTGAATTAAATGCCAACGTGTCCTGGCATCCCTTTCTGTTTCGATAACTGTTAACCGTGCGCGTCCTGTTAAAAAGTGTGCCGGTGTTAAAAAGTCGAGATCTTCTATATTTTCTGTTATGGAGCACAGAGGTCTAGTGTTCAAGCAAGCCTCAAGTTGAGTAAGAATGGTTGAGTATTCCTCATATGTGAGTTTCTGTTCACCAATTAAACGCTTTTTTTTTTAACGTGGTAAAATTATCAAATAATTCCTCCCACCCCGGGCAGGGTGGGAGGGACTGTCAGACTTTTACTGACTAAAATCCACGGTGTTCCTTCAATAACCCTTTACGTACCGGGGTCACGGTAATGGGATGAGTCCCACGACCCCGGCAGGCTTCGGCCCTCTACGGGGGGGCCTCGTCATATTGCTGACGCTCTTTGAGGCGCGCGTGGAACACAACGCGCCGTCGACCCGGGCATGGTCCATGGTCGGACAGCGAGTTGCCCTTTACTCGCTGTCCACATGCCCGCGCCTACGGTGGCCGGAGATTGTCGGCCGACGTCCGACGCCGTGGGCGTCTACCACTGCGGGGGGGGGGCTGGAGGGAGGACGCCATCCTCTCCCTCACGCGGCCCGCCTCCTCCTTCGGAAGCATGACTGCTTCGCAGAAGGAGGCGACCGCTTCCCACTCCCTCTCGCCCCGCAGCATGGCCTCGACCAATGCCGGGCGCGAGAGGTCTCCGCCTATCGCCGCCGTGAGGACACGTCGGTGCTCTGCCCAAGCTGGGCACTCCTGCACCGTGTGCTCGACTGTGTCCGCAGGGCGACCCTCGCAGTGGTGACACCCAGGCGTTTGTTCCCTTCCCATCAGACACAGGTACCTCCCGAAACTTCCGTGTCCGGTGAGGACCTGCGTCATGCGGTAGGTCAGGACGCCGTGACGCCGATCTAGCCACTCCTCAAAGAGGGGTCTTACCGCCGCAATTGCGGCGTGCCCGACCATTTACACGCTTAAGGTGGAACTTAAGGCTTCTTACAGCTCTCTCCCATAAGCGTCCAGCACTAGGCCATGATGGTGCGTTAAAGTGCCATTCGATTTTCATCTCAGTCACTTCTGCCAAGAAGCTATCTTGGAATATTTGTTGTAATTTTTGGTATTCGTTCTGCAAAATGTTGTTGGCGCCAACGAAATAGTTCCTTGGTTGCTGTAAAGAGGTCGTGGAGCTCCTCGTCTAGCTGCCATACTCTTCAATGCGGCCAAGAAAGCAGAACTTGTTAAGTCCGAGACCAGCTCCAAGTGCACGGCTTTAGTAACCATGCAAATGAAAACCGCCACGTATCCTTTAGTTGTTTTAACTCCACGTCCTTTGTTTGTTTTGATGTCCACAAACCCCGTGTAATCGACACCAGTGTGGTTAAAGGGTGGAGCGGGGTTGCATCGCTCATCTGGAAGATCGCCCATCAGTTGATACTGTCTTCCTGACTCATGTTTACGGCAAATCACGCATTTCCGGATCTGCTTCTTGGTAGCATTGTTCCCACTCGTAATCCAATAGTAATGACGTAGTTTGGAGAGAGTCACTCGTGGACCACCGTGAAATGTTAGTTGATGTGCTTCGTCGATGAGAATCTCCGCCAACCGACACTTGTGTGGTATGATTATAGGGCGCCGCATCTCCTCACCTATGCTAGCGTTTTTCAATCGCCCACCAACACGTAACAGTCCGTTTTGATCAATGAACGGGTCTAAGTTTAATAATTGACTTTTGGAGCCAACGCTACCATGTTTACGTATGTTTTCTATTTCCGTTGCAAATTCCTTATTTTGCACGTGTTTTATAATAAATATTTTAGCTTTGCGCAACTCTTGTAATGTGAGATAGCTCGGCAAATGTGTACGGTGTCGTGCAGGGGTGATCGCTCGATATATCCGTGCTAATATATGTGTTATTTTCTTTGTGTTGTTGTATTTTTCTAAGAAATTATCGATAATATTTGGGCAGGCAGACGATATTGACGCGTTTGTTGATGGTTTTGACCTCCTCGTTGATTATAAATATTTGTTTTTCAGTTCCAAGTTCCGGCGTCCATGTTTTCAGCCATTGGGGGCCTTGCCACCATAGCGTGTGTTGTATTAACTGCGACGCTAACATACCACGGCTGGCACAATCCGCTGGATTATCTGTTGATTTTACATAACGCTAGCAGTCAGATGGCATTGTTTCTGTGAGTTTGGCAACCCTATTTGCGACGAACGCCTTCCAACGGTTAGGCTCACCTTGTATCCAGCCCAGTGTAACCTTGGAATCAGTCCATCCGAATATTTGTAGTCTGTTTATTAAGGATTGTTGTATTTTATTTATGTATTAGATAGTAGGTATGCGCCACTAAGTTCTAGTTTTGGCAACGTACGGGCTTTTTTATGCGGCACGAGTTTAGATTTTGCGGCGATGAGTATTACGTCCGATTTATGTTTTATGCGCGCATAAACTACGCATGCATATGCCTTCATGGATGCGTCACAGAACCCATGAATTTCGATGACATCATCACTGTTGTTCTTCAACCATCTTGGTACCTCGCAGCTGTGTATGTTGTTACTTTTATTTTGGTCTACTCGTTGAAGATGTCATCAGACACTTCCTCATCCCATTGTAAGTTGCTTTCCCATATTTTTTGGAACAGTAATTTTAGTTAAGTAGATATTGGTGTTAACCAGCCTAATGGATCGAACAATTTCGATATTTCCGATAGTAGATTGCGCCTTGAAAACTGTTTAGAAAAATCGCAACGAAAGAAAAACTTATCCGTGTTTGTGTTCCAACACAGACCCAGTGTTTTCGAGGTTGACTCCGATTTTGAGTTGAATGTAATGTTTGTTTCAGGATTTTGATAACTTGGTATGTCTTCTAATAATGTTGGTTCGTTGGAGGCATTTACGTAAATTGAAACCCCCTGAATTCAGTAAGTTACAACACCCATGTACAAGGTCATCCATATAAAACTCTTTGTCTAACAACTGAGCCGAGCAAAATTTATGTATGTCTTCCAAGTTGTGCAGAACTACATTACATTGGAATGTTTTGTTGAGCCTCCACACAATATCCACCCTAAGTGGGTTTGCTGAGCGATAGGCTGTGTTGTGTTAGTCCCCTTGATGACACCCTCCATGATAATGTTAGCGTAGACTTCGGCTCCGAGTAGCAAGTCAACTGGCCTTACTAATGTAATACTCCGGATCCGCCAAAGTAATGTTTTCTGTGAATGACCATGAAGGTTTCAAAAATGTTTGGTTGGGGAGATTTTTTAGTAGGTTGTTCATAATCATCGCCTCTGTTTGTAAAGCATAGTCACTGTTCATTGACTTGCATGTTATGTGAACTAGCCCTTTACAGTTGTTCTCCTTTGCGCCTACTCAAAGAACAACCCCTTTGCATTTTTGGCGTTTTATCTTCAATAACTGAGCCGCTTTTTCGGTTATTAAGAGGGTGTCGAGCCTACGAGACGCGCGGAAAATAGGTATTTACTGCAGCGGGCTAGTCGTGTGCGTTGTCACACACACAATGACAAGTTCGCTCGAGGCCCGCTTGCCGTTGCACGACGAAGTTTGCTAACTTTGCATTTTTTTAATTTTTTGTCGTTATTTTGAATAAACTTGAAAAACGAATATTAATTATTTAGATGGTTTTATTTATCACACTAATATTATAAAGGCGAAAGTTTGTGAATGAATGTGTCTGTTTGCATGTTTGTTACTTCTTCACGCTCAAACGGCTGGATGGATCTAAATGAAGCAAGTAGGTACGTAAATAAATCACAAAAATAAATTTAATAAATTATACCTATTATATAAAAATTAACGTTTGTTTTTACTGTAGTAATACATTATCCGTTCCCTCACTATTCATCCTATTGCAATAAAACTTTGAAGTCTTCTAAATGTTCATCATCATGGATGTCGTCCATATGATCAACAGCCACAGGTGGTTTATTTATAGTATCATCTGAGGTAGAGCTGTCTTGCAAATAATTATGTTTTTCATAAAGCCAGTATCCAGGGAAATATCAAATATACTTAGACGCTCTTTCAATATACGAAGACAATTTTCAGCCATACTTTCATACTTCCATAAATAGGAACAAGTCCTAAATTCCAATTTTTTTTTATATGAATGAACGTTGACAGCCATGTATGGTTTATTGGATGTTGAAGTCCACTTGTCGAAAGAAAGACTAAATCTTTCACCTGCACTTATCAAATGTTTCAATTCTGCAGATACTTGCTTTCTGATTTTTTCACTGTAATTCATGACACGTTTTTGAATGGTGACGGCTGACTTTGGTAAATCCGTGTATTTTGCAAAGACAAATTTTCCAAAAAAGAAAATCCAGCAGTGGCCCATTCATTAAATTTAGATTTATTACTCATTTGAAATTTTTTATCTGGACGTGCCTTACTAAATTCGTGGCATAGTGAAGAAAATAATATCCTGTAATTTTCATTGGGGTCATGGGAGTCAAAATTGGCCATTGAAAGAGTACTTAACATGTTATCATTAAAAACATTAATTCTTTTTAGTTAGTGGCCTAAACTTAATAGTCTTATTTAATTGCCGCTTTTTAACCAACTCAAAGGATACTAGTTGACCTGTATGGTCAGACCTAACTCCACTAATTTGAGACGAGTATTTTATGGCACAATTAGTATAAATATTATCTATGCATTGAGCTGATGTTGCTGTTATTCTTGTTGCTTCCTTGTATGTGCATTTTAAGTTAAATGAACCAAACAATGAAGTAAGCTTGCAGTGTTCAGGTGAATTTACTAACAAATCAATATTTAGGTGACCACAAACGAAAACTAATTTATTATCTCTTATAAGCTTAGGTACTTAAAATTTCTCCCATTATCATTAAGAATGATGACAAGTTTGATGCTGGTGGTCTATAAACACTTAAGAAAGTTTGGCCTTCAACTTCTGTACATGCTACCTCACACAAGCAATCAACAGAGCAAGCGGTGATATATTTTTGTTCCTTATATCTAAGAGAATTACTACGTAATATTAAAGTACCACCTTCTACTGAGGACCTGTTGTATGCACTAGTAACAGAAAAATATTAATTTTAAACAAAATTCTATCTGGTTTTAGCCAGGTTTCACAAAAACATAAGATATCTATATCATATTTATCTATTAACATTTCCTCATCTAATATTTTGCCGGAGAAACGATTTATATTCTGATGATATAGTAAAATTGTGTTATTATAACTCTCCTTTGTCACATCTAAGGGTTTAAACAATTAATTTCAGTATTATTAGATACCCTAGATAATACTGAATAGTCACTTAACCTAGGATCAGTTAAATTGTCTATATCTATTAACATTTCCTCATCTAATATTTTGCCGGAGAAACGATTTATATTCTGATGATATAGTAAAATTGTGTTATTATAACTCTCCTTTGTCACATCTAAGGGTTTAAACAATTAATTTCAGTATTATTAGATACCCTAGATAATACTGAATAGTCACTTAACCTAGGATCAGTTAAATTGTCAATAACCCAGTATAAATTGTAAGCTAACAAAGTAGCCAATGAACTTTCGTCGTAAATTCTAAAATGAATGTCAGGATTGCAATCGGTATGCCCAAAAACCTATTACACGATGTTTGATGCAATATTTTGCAATCGACCACGTTTGCTGAGCAAGCGATATAATGCGGTCGCACTAAGTTCGCCGCGAGCTTAGTGTATTTCGAACAGCAACCGGGTGCACTCATTTTCATCATTAAGCGATAATTTTAGCCCTTACGTTACTTTGTTAATTATACTTAGCAATAAACCCTTGAAGGTTATCAGTGTATTTAACTTAGTAGACACACACGATATCCATATTGAATGTTGGAGAAAAATTTGCATCCACCAAGGATGCAACTTTTTCTCCAACATTCAATATGGATATCGTATGTGTTTTAAATTCGATTTCAAAATAAAAGCCAGATTTGCAATCACCACCCCCAAAAACCCATTACACGATGCCCATATCGAATGTGTGAGAAAAAGTTGCATCCGCCATCTTGGATTTTAAAATGAATGCCAGATTTGCAATCACCACCCCCAAAAACCCATTACACGGTACCCATATCAAATGTTTGAGAAAAAGTTGCATCCGCCATCTTGGATTTTAAAATGAATGCCAGATTTGCAATCACCACCCCCAAAAACCCATTACACGATACCCATAGGTATCGAATGTTTGAGAAAAAGTTGCATCCGCCATCTTGGATTTTAAAATGAATGCCAGATTTGCAATCACCACCCCCAAAAACCCATTACACGATACCTATATCGAATGTTTGAGAAAAAGTTGCATCCGCCATCTTGGATTTTAAAATGAATGCCAGATTTGCAATCACCACCCCCAAAAACCCATTACACGATACCCATATCGAATGTTTGAGAAAAAGTTGCATCCGCCATCTTGGATTTTAAAATGAATGTCAAATTTGCAATCACCACCCCCAAAAACCCATTACACGGTACCCATATCGAATTTGTGAGAAAAAGTTGCATACGCCATCTTGAATTTAAAAATAAATTCCAGATTTGCAATCACCACCCCCAAAAACCCATTACACGATACCCATATCGAATGTTTGAAAAAAGTCTTCATCATCACTTTCACTTCCTCAAATGGTGCTTTTCGGGAGCAACTGCACAAGGTACTATTAGAAATACCCAAAACGCTATAGGTGTGCCTATAATATTTAAAGAGTTCCCTCGCTTTCTCCAGGATCCCATCATCAGATCCTGATTTCATAACAATGGAACCAACTAGAAAGTATACCCTTCCAAACGAAAAAAAAATTCCAAATCGGTCCAGCCGTCTTCGAGTTTGAGGTTACATACATAAAAAAAAGTTTAGGACGAACTGAGAACCTTCTCCTTTTATTTGAAGTCGGTTAAAAAGCAATAATAACATCACAAAATAGAAATACGTACTTTTTATGAGAATGGCTTTTTTTTTCGAAAATTTGCGCCAACTTTCTTCTAATAATATTTTTTTTTACATTTTCCCATAATAAAACAAATAATGAAAAAAAAAATGTTAAAGAAATATATATTGAACAATAAAAAGTAATTGTTGGGTATGCATAATAAATCGTACTCAAAAAAACAAAAAATATGACTTATGTTATTCAACGGATTGCTGCAATACATACGTACACAATAGATCGCGAATTATCGTTACCGGCGAAACGCTCCACGATGAGACGTGACCCCTCTCTGAGCTCCCGTGGACGACTGAATTTTCGACCGGTGTACGTTGCGTATGGTTCAAAATAGCGCGCAAATTAGAAGAAAAAATTAAAATTAAAACAACCAAGCGACATTTTTGAAATGTTAAAGCTGTAAATGATAGTATGATAATTAGAGAATAATATGAATTGAAGTTTATGAAAAAATTCAACAGTTTACTATCAAAATTCAGCGACGCACGAGCATGTTTTGTAAGGATTTTTGTCCAAATTTATGTATTTTTGTTTAATAAACTATAAAATATTTTTAAATTTTGCCAACTATGTTTGCTAACACATTTATTCTAGTGTTCATTACATATTTTTGTATGGTAATTAAAGTACTATTATAGGTTATATTCCTTTAGTTGTGAAGACCGTTTTGAGTTATTTTACTCGGCGCAGGCTTAAAGATATCTGCGAACCCTGATCGATAAGAGCACGCATGTTGTGATATGTTCCGTTGGCTGCCATAACCTTGACGAGAGCAGTTGTCAGCAATATTTCTGCGTTACCATCCTGTGATGCATTAGAGACCTTGAACGTCGGTTCAGTGTGTTTAGAAACTTGAGGTCCCGTCGGCGTCGCGAAGGCATCATGTAATATTGTACTGTGATTAGCTGTACATTTGCGGCATCTTTTTGTAGAAGTACACTTGTTGCCATTATGGCTAAATAAACAATTATAATAATGAAATAATGTAATGAAATAATGATGTTTATTTTGCAAATGGGTTATAAATAACACTTTTACACGTCATTTTTTTTTTTCGTAAATGTAAACTAGATGAGGCCAGTGTTTCCTAACTGACTACTCTGAGAAGAAACACTGAAACAAACTCAGAGGTCAACGTCTCTTTTAAAGTCCATACAATGTGTAGTAATCAAATCATATGAGAGCCATGTAGTTTTATACCTGTGGCGCCCTTTAAAGGACAGAATTATACAGATTTGAGCAGGCCCGTCCAAACAGTGCAAGCATTTGTCAAATATCGCGAAGCGTAGTAATTGATGCACACCTGCAATTTTTGCGTAATTTTAAGCTTTTGTTCAGTGGGCAGTTCCAAGAAAGTTTTGCAATTGTAGAGGCCATGTTCGCCGCTGCAATATGGACATATGAACTTCGATACGTGTAGTGTCTTTTTCAAGGTTCCATTATTCCCATTGTTGCTATGTTTCTTGAAACTTGTTGAGGAATGTTGTTGGTTGCCAGGCCCCTTTTGTTGGGGGCTATCTTGGTTGCGACGAGCTGACTCCAAACTGATGAGTTTGGTCTCCAGGAAATCCAAAAATTCTTGAAGTACTGGTAGCTCGCGTGAGTTTTTTAATGACTCCATGTAATTAGTATACGTGTCAGAGTCGAGTTTTTGGGATAGGATGTGTACCACCATAGGATCCCATGATGTTGTATCAATGCCTAAATTCCGGACAGCATTGAGGCATTCTAATTTTGTGTCATGCAGTTTTTTGATATGTTGTAAGGACTGCTGTTGCATGTTGGGCAATCCTAGAAGAATGTTCATGTGAGAAGAGAATATTGCTCTTTTGTTGTTGTATCGATTTTGCAGAACATCCCAGCATATGGAATAGTTATTTGCGCTGATAGTTAAATGTTGAATGAGCCGTTCAGCTTCCTCTTTAACATTTCCTTTTAAAAACTGCATTTTTTGAGCGCTTGAAAGCGACGGATTGTTGTGTATTGCTTCTTGAAACAAATCTTTGAAGGATGTCCACTGGTTATAGTTACCGCTAAATACGGGTATTTCTAGTGTTGGTGTGGTTTTTTCCCTATGAGCTACGGACCACATTTTAGTATTAATCGCTTTCTTCAGACTGTTATATTGTTGTTCATGACTCGAGAATGTTTTTTCGTACTCCCCATTTTTTTCGTTTAATTTCGAATCGATTTCCTAATGTAGAGTATCGATTGCTATCCACCTAGATTGCAGTGTTTTGAGGACGTCTTCAAATTCCCATCTCTCGGAAATAGGTTCCAAGTTTATGTTAGAGACTGTTCTCCGGAAAGCCTTAAAATTAGCTACCTGTTTGCGAAGCATCTCATCGAGTTTACTGTTTGTTCCCTGATTTACCATGCAAGCACGACGGGGTTCTTGACCCAACCCAGAAGGTTGACCATCTTCTCCCGGCTGCAGTTCTTCTGCAGACTCCTGTTCATCACTTCTAGATGGAGCTTCCAGCAGTTGTTGATGCATCTGGTTGATCAGCATTTTGACAGCTTGGTACGACTTACTTGTTTTGTCATACTCTTGTTTTGTAAAGTATGCATGCGACTTGCTTACTTCTGTTGAAAGGCGATCGTGGTTAAATTGGTACTCCTTCCAGTATTCTTCTAAGTTATTCAAACACTTTTTTAAGTATTCGAAGGTACGTCGTTGCACACCGGTCTTCTTCAAATTAACCCCAATCTTTTCGATGTTGACGGCGAGCTCCAGTTAGACTTCGAAAAGCTCAGCCATTTCACTCGTTGTTTAAAGACGTAAAATCTCTCAAGGTAGAAAATAATGGAAAGATCATACTTGTTGTTGTTGGTATTGTACTACCGCTAATGTTCTCACTGGGTCAGAAATATAATCCAGTCACCAATTTGTCCAGAATACCACTGTAGTCCACAACACACCACACTGTTTGTCACACAATACTCGCGATTACTTTTCGAAACGCGCGCGCTACTCGGTTCGAAGGACCATTATATGCGGGTTGCAAGGTCGTAGGCAATATTAAAGCACTGTTTGGTTTTTATGTTAAAGAGTTTATCAAAGGTTCTACAAGTTTAATGTTAAAAGTCTTAAAGTAAAATGTTACATATGTTAAAAACTTACGTTAAAATGTTATAATTATGTTAATGTTGTGAATGCACTCGGTCCATATGGTCTCTGGTAATGCACTGAAGCGTAGCAGTTTACGAGTCGTAAACTGCTACGCTTCAGTGCATTAATTACGACAATAATGTCGTAAATTACGACAATAGTCACTTAGATACAATTGTTGGAAACTACTGCGTTAGCAAGTGTTCGGTTGCTTAGACCGAACAGATTTATTATTTTAGATTGTATAATATAGATTGTTTTAATTACTTTTTTAACAAGTTAGTTCGTCCATTTTATGAAATCTCATTGCCATTATTTCTCCTTTCAGGTGTTCGGCGAATCATTGCAAGGGGTGTCAGAGTCGTCGATAGACTTGTCTGTATCGTCGGGCGGTGGTAGCGGTGCGGGGGGCGGGGCTAGCTCCGGCGCATGCGCAGACGCGTGCTGCACGGCGCGCCTGGCGCCGGCGCAGGAGCACGCGGTGGACGCGCTAGTAGCCGCGCTCACCGACACACTGCGCGACGGGAAGGTACCGCCTCACGTGTTATACATATTGCTAGTAGCGGTGCGGGGGGCGGGGCTAGCTCCGGCGCATGCGCAGACGTGTGCTGCACGGCGCGCCTGGCGCCGGCGCAGGAGCACGCGGTGGACGCGCTAGTAGCCGCGCTCACGGACACACTGCGCGACGGGAAGGTACCGCCTCACGTGTTATACATATTGCTAGTAGCGGTGCGGGGGGCGGGGCTAGCTCCGGCGCATGCGCAGACGTGTGCTGCACGGCGCGCCTGGCGCCGGCGCAGGAGCACGCGGTGGACGCGCTAGTAGCCGCGCTCACGGACACACTGCGCGACGGGAAGGTACCGCCTCACGTGTTATACATATTGCTAGTAGCGGTGCGGGGGGCGGGGCTAGCTCCGGCGCATGCGCAGACGTGTGCTGCACGGCGCGCCTGGCGCCGGCGCAGGAGCACGCGGTGGACGCGCTAGTAGCCGCGCTCACGGACACACTGCGCGACGGGAAGGTACCGCCTCACGTGTTATACATATTGCTAGTAGCGGTGCGGGGGGCGGGGCTAGCTCCGGCGCATGCGCAGACGTGTGCTGCACGGCGCGCCTGGCGCCGGCGCAGGAGCACGCGGTGGACGCGCTAGTAGCCGCGCTCACCGACACACTGCGCGACGGGAAGGTACCGCCTCACGTGTTATACACATTGCTAGTAGCGGTGCGGGGGGTGGGGCTAGCTCCGGCGCATGCGCAGACGCGTGCTGCACGGCGCGCCTGGCGCCGGCGCAGGAGCACGCGGTGGACGCGCTAGTAGCCGCGCTCACCGACACACTGCGTGACGGGAAGGTACTGCCTCACGTGTTATACACATTGCTAGTAGCGGTGCGGGGGGCGGGGCTAGCTCCGGCGCATGCGCAGACGTGTGCTGCACGGCGCGCCTGGCGCCGGCGCAGGAGCACGCGGTGGACGCGCTAGTAGCCGCGCTCACCGACACACTGCGCGACGGGAAGGTACCGCCTCACGTGTTATACACATTGCTAGTAGCGGTGCGGGGGGCGGGGCTAGCTCCGGCGCATGCGCAGACGCGTGCTGCACGGCGCGCCTGGCGCCGGCGCAGGAGCACGCGGTGGACGCGCTAGTAGCCGCGCTCACCGAAACACTGCGCGACGGGAAGGTACCGCCTCACGTGTTATAGCAGCCTACAATGCGGCCGTTCTAACTTGGCGAGTGTAAAGTTAGGCTCTGCGAACTTTAATGCTTGTGCACTCGTACAAAAATAAGGTTTTAAAAAAATAAATGCAATTAGCAGTTGTTATTCCTGTTAACAACTGTTATTAACATTAATTTTTTTTTAACCTTTATTTTTGTACGAGTGCACAAGCATTAAAGTTCGCAGAGCCTAACTTCACACTCGCCAAGTTAGAACGGCCGTATAGTACAAAACTCGAACACGCGATCACATTTCCACGCACACAGTCACACTTTTGCTGTATATTACACGAGATATAATCCTCGTCACGTAAGTTGGCAAGTTTTGGGCGTAGTGTGGGTAAGTTCGCGCATCGTGCACTAGTGGAAGACAAAAGTGGTCACTTTTATTGCTTGCCATTATTCTATGGTTATTGCCATCATTTATTTTTAATCATGTCTGTTCAGAAGAATGTTAAAGAAAGAAGAGGAATTCAGTCTTTAATTCGGTATTATAAACAAAATAGATATAATACATAAATACATATAAAAGTTAAAAAAATGTGTTAAAAAAAAAACATTAAAAATTATATGTTCTCGTCGTCACAATTACTTAATAAAACTGCTACCTCTTTTATTCTTATTTTTTCCCGGTGTCCTAAAGACAGTGACGAATTCGGAATGAATTTCAACCTTCCTTAACTATAGTGTCTTAACTGTTTTTTCTGACGTTTTAATAGTCCGCGTAAAACGGTTTGTGTATACACTTGCATACACGAAAGTTGTACCCTTTGTTTTTGTTACGTTGATTAAAATGCCAGGTTTAATCAACGCAACAAAAACAAAGGGTACAACTTTCGTGTATGCAAGTGTATTCGGGAGCAAATTGAACGAGAACTACTGACGCACCAATCGCGCGCTCGGAGCGGCGCTACGTAATGTCCCGCTGATAACCGCTGACACCTAAAAATCGACTTCTGCGCATTGAACGACTCTTACCAAGTTATTTGAATACTACTAGACGTTGTATGGTATTTAAGCTGGCCTTAGTGCTGCTTATGGTCGCAGGACTTAGGAGCGGCGCTGTCTGCGCGATGAATAAGCGACGGGCCGCGCGCGTTTGTTCCGAACAAACGTAATAAATAGATGGCGCGTAATAAGTTAGATGTAGTTATTGTTATTTATCATTTAGAGAGGCATGTACAGGGTACGCAGAGCTTATTTGCATGTATGGACCGCACGCCACTGAGAAATAGAGTGGGTTTTTAGTCAGTAGAATACGGACTCTCCCTACCGCTTCACCTAGAGCGGGAGAAGTCATTCGATGATTTTTTCACCCGTAAGGAACCTCCCCCCCCCCTGAAGTGGGTTCACGGAAATAGTGTAATCATATACTAAGTGTTGACAAAAAGTTAATAAGATTGACGATAAAAAGTTAATCACGATTAAAGATTATACCACCCATTAAGGGCCAATTTCTCCGAACGTCTCTAAAACGGCGATCAGTAAAACTGCGTTTACACTAATTGCGTTTACTATCAAGATTTTATCTCGTTTAACATCGATTGCGTTTCACAGAGCAAAACGCCACGATTGTTGATCGCGTTTACGAAAACAGAGTTTACGGCATGTTAGAATGGCAACCTCGCGTTGCGTTTGGTCCTTGCTCTGAAACTTGTCAAAACTATTGCAATAGTTGTGTTAAAATACATGAAACAAAACGTATTCCTTCGGTTGTCAAGTCAATTGACAACTTGCTACAGTGAGTGAGGTTATAAAAACAGTGTTCGTTTAGCGTGGATTACAGAGTACATTGAATATGGTGTTCCTCTCTTTCGCGAATCCACCTTGGTCGTCGAAGTACAAATTCATCCTCATCTTCTTCAAAGGCCAATGAGTAAACTCTTCTCATTATATATCTCAAAATATTCGTAATTATATGATTCTAAGCAGGTAATATCACAACAGTATCACTTCTTCAACACAATATAGCCGAAGCGAACGCGAACCTATCTTCAGTAAAAAAAAAGGGCGCGCTACGTTATAAAATACCAGATGGTGGCGCACATAATCGCGTTTAGATCGTTAAACGGTCAAAATTGGGCGTTTAGTACAATAACTGCGTTTAGCACTAAACTAGTTTAAATATTGGTGGTGAAATGCCAAACCAAACTTTAAACTTAGATTAAAACTAAAACGCCGTTTATGTTCAGTTGATCGCGATTTATTTGATCGGTGAAATTGGCCCTAGGCTGCTTTTTCCACCAAAGATCTGCTATACGATGTTGCTAAGCATGCGTTTAATTTCCAACAGTTATTTATTGATCCACAATCACCAGTCCACATAGCATAGCATTGGTCGAAACGGATGTAACTAAGCTACGTTTATTTTTGTATGGGCGCCGGTTGCTGCGAACACTCTAGGCAGTTGTATGACTACGGGCGAGTAAACGACGAACTATCGGCGATTTACTCGCCCAAGAAACGCACAATCAAATATAAATTTCGTGTAAACGAAAGATACGCATATATTAATAGTTGCTCTTTGACTGTTCACACTGCCGGCGACTACTCGCTTCACTCGTTTTGTCGCTCAGCCATTAGAGCTGTCAAAGTTAATACTCGCTCAGCGGTCACTTGACCGCCACGCTGAGAGAGCAACCAGATGATAGCTCAGCGACTAAACTATCGGAACAACACGCTCGCTGCTCGCCAACTCGTTTTCAGATGTTACCTCTACTCGCTACTCGTTCATCGTCGGCGGAGAGACAATTGCCAAAGTATTAGCTTAGTTTCAGTGGAAATGGTGACATAGTTTTGTAGCTTAGCTTTTACATTCTCGCTGCATACCACACCTCGAAGCTTATTTTAGAAACTTTTTATGCTCTATTAATAACCGATTTATTTATTTTTCTTGTTTTCTGTATTTCTGTTTTGTTCTTCAAACATAACAGAAATATGTGTTGCTGGGGAGATTGTTTTGAGAGACTGTGTTCATGAGAATTATTGTTATTCGAAATGTGCTGAACCCAGTTTCAAGTTTTAGAAATCTGAAACTCAGAATGATCCTTATACACTATCTCTTTATGTTAGACCCATGGAATACTATTCGATTCATCTGCTTTAGCCTCTTTCCCAACTATTTCAGGCCCGGCTTCCAGCCTAACCGGATGCAACTGAGTATTAGTGTTTTACATGGAGCAACTGCCTCTCTAACCTCCACAGTCCAGTAGCTGGATAACACGATACTTCTTGGCTAGACCAGTGTCAGATTTACTGGCTTCTGACTACCCGTAACCACTGTCAAAGATGTCCTAATGACAGCCGAGATTTACCACTTACCGTGCTTTCCGAGGTACAGGGGTATCACACCGCCAACTTCCAAACTCCGGGCTACTATTGACAAATTCCGTACAGAAAAACCCAATAGCACTTATTGCCCGACCCGGGAATCGAACCCGAGACCTCTTGCTCAGCAGTCGCGCTCTCGACCACTAGGCCACACTGTAAAGTTAAATCTAATCTGTTCAGTAACTTTTGCATGAAAGAGTAACAAACAAACATCCATCCATCCTCACACACATTTCGTCGTTGTGCGTGCAAAAGTAGCTTTGTGGTAATTAGTCATTTTCGTTCTTTTATGCAGTTTCAATCGTTATTTTAATACACACATGCTGTAAAAACAGCTGCCTGATAAACGCAATATTGAAAGGTAACTATTTACTACATTATTTGAATACTGATGATTGAAACTGCATAAAAGAACGAAAGTGACTAATTACCACATAGCGACTTTTGCACGCGCAACGACGATTTGTATATATATATGATACTGTTACGATCTAGGGTTCGGGATAGAATTAATTAACGCCAATTAAACCAAAATTAACACTTTAATTAATAAAACACAAAATAAAAATTTAACACAATTATTTGCACCACAACACTTGTCACTTAACACTTAAATCACACTGAAATTCACTAGTAAAGCTTCGATTGTATCGCCTCGGATCTTCTAATAAGACTGACTCTCTGCGCCCCTTTGCGCTCTATTTATACCCCAGTCTATGAGTTCGAGAACATTCTTATAAAATCGACTCACTGTTTATACTGCCTAGAAAATTCCAGGAAGCTACTCGAGATACATAGTACCGCTATTCGTCGCTAGATGGCGCTAGTATCTCGACTAGATATACACATTACCGCTATTCGCCGCTAGATGGCGTTAGTGTCTCGAACATTCTAGATTTATGTCGAAGTTTCTCGACGTACTTCACTAAGCGACTGGCGTAACAATACCAATAGGAAGTAGGACATGCTGTTAGACTCTCGCCTCTCTGACAGTAAATGATCTTTTTTTTAAAAAGGGTACTAGCAATGTGAGTTGAATTTTAATTGTAATTACTAGCAATCTTGACCCCTCAAACTAAGCTAAATATGCTACTGGAGTGGGTTCACAGCAATAGTGTTGTTTATTGTTATTAGTTTAGTGTTATTTATTGTTTTCGTGACAAACTGTTGTTTATTTTCAGATATCTGATATTGCGACGTCGAGCGTGATGGAGCTATACGGCTACAAGATGACCTGTTTAGAACAGAGGCTGCACTCACACTCCGTAGCTTTGCAGGTAAACAAATGTACCAACTGTACTCTTAAATTCCTCCGTCAATCACTAGAGAAGGTTAATTTTGTTGCTTGTATGATATTACATACATATGTATATACAAGCCAACAATTCTCAGAAACTACTGATCCAATTTCGATATCGTTTTCGTTGTTTGAAAGCATATTTTATAAGGAAGATCTTCCGAGATAAGTGGTGGAACTCTACAATTAAAAACAGCAAATCTCCCGCGATAGCTGCACTGGTACAGTTATGTACTATTTAGCGTAATCAGCCTATTAATATCACAACTGCTGTGGCAGAGACCTTCACTATGGATAAACACTGTAGGTACCTATAGAAAATGGGCTAGACTAAGTAAGTCTAATGCGAATTAGTGAGTGTTAATGACTGTGGATGCAGCCGGGACTAATGGCTTAACGTGCCTTTCGAAGCACAGAAAAACTCGAGATAGTAAGTTTTTGATCAAATAAAGTCTGGTTTTAGTGGGTAACCGGTTTAAAAATTAAGTGCGAACGGTATGTACGCACTAAAAAGCATAAAATAAAAACTTTTACAAAAAATTGAACCGACTTCAAAACTTACAAAACAAATGACTGCGCTACAAAGCGAAAGCAGAATTAGACATCTAATGAAACCAATCTTTAAGGTTATTTTTCGCTTTGTAGTGCAGTCGTTTGTTTTGTAAGTTTTGAAGTTGGATAATTTTTTTGTAAAAAAGTTTTTTAGCACTATGTAATGGCAGCAGCCGCCCTGACTCCTGAACATAGCTTTGGATCTTTGCCAATTTTTATTGATTTGAGAAAGCAAAAATAAAATATTTTTACAAAGCACTTATGCTTTGTAAAAATATTATAATCTCTAATTGGTCCGTTACTTATAACGGACCAATTAGAGTAACTATTTTGAAAAACGGATAAATACCCAAATGTACTCTAAATTCAGGTTCATCAAGATCAACGTCTTAGGGCAACCGTTAACACCTGGGACGACAGTCCTTGAGGAATAAAATCTTTAAGGCACTGGACACACAGAAAAGACGTAAGACGACGACAGGGCGCGGCCAGGACTAGTGTTGCCCAAACGAGAGTCTCGCAAGAGTCTTGCAATTAGCGCAATTAATTGCAAGACTCTTGCGAGACTCTCGTTTGGGCAACACTAGCCAGGACGCAAACGGAGCGTCGTCGCGACTTTAAAACATATAGAAAAGACGAGGCACGGACGTGAAGCTGAGTGCTGCGAGAGATGACAGTTTTCAGCCAACTTCATTTAGCTGTCCGATTGACCATCCCAGTCACCCCTCACCCGCGCCCACCCTCCTGCAGCCCCGTTCTCACCCGTCCCTCGTCCTTTCTGTATTTTTTGACGATAGGGAGCAGAAGAGTAAGTGTCGTGTCTGCGCCCTGTCTTTTCTATATGTTTTGCGTCGCGACGCTTCTATACATTTTGGATGAATGGCACGCGCAAGAGACATATGTCCGCGCCCCGTCTGCGTCTTACGTCTTTTCTGTGTGTCCAGCGCCTAAGCGAAACACTTGCAGAATTCAAATAATAATATCTATACATATACGTACGTAATACACTAGCAGTCGCGCGGGAACTTCGCTCACTCCAGTCGGATAGCCTATCGTCGTGGATAGTGCAATACCGCGTAACTAACATTCCCAATAAGAGCTAATTTTAACCAATTTAACATTACAAAATAGGCCTTATTGCAAATGTTAGTTACGCGGTATTGCACTATCCACGACGCTATAACTTTCCTCAAGCTTCAAGCTAGTTTCATACCAAATTTCATCTAAATCCAATCCAGTAATTTCGAAAAGTAGCGCGCTTAAACAAAAAAAAATCTCCTTTATAATATTAGTATAGATAGATACCTACATATAGTAAAATGTAAGTCAGTCCGTAATTTCAAAATAACTGTGTTTTCCTGAATGTTTTTATGGCTGACAAATATTTATTCTGAGTCCTGAGTCATTGTAAAAATGCACCCACAACAGACGAAAAAATTCTAGTGTGGTGGAGCAATGTTTAAAAATGATTAACAATTCGTTATATCTGCTGAAACCTGGCATTTCAAACTCAAACTCAAAATATTTTATTTCACATAGGCCTACATAGCCACTTACAAAACGTCAGAAGTTAGTGCACGGTTTGAAATTGATCGTTTTCTATGGAGAAGAACCGGCAAGAAACTCCATAGTTATTCTTTTCAAATCAAAATATCATTTTTAAAATGAACCAATAATACAGGTTAATTAGGTATGAAAGGACAGTATAGACCAATTAATATAGCACAATGGAATTACAAATAAAAAATTGTTAAACATCTCGATTCTATCTAAGAGACTACAGTGTTCTCCCACTCACAAAAAAGCTTTATATTATATTAATCGCTTGCCAAGCGACAACATTATACTTCAATAATTAAGGATAAATTAATAATAAAAATGAAACAAAAAGAAAATCTAACAAATGGGATGGATTATCGTAGGGAAAAATAAAAAGACACACTTACGAAAGCGGAGTTTTACAATGTTTCCAGGGAGCCAGTGAGCATATGGCGTCGCTTCAACATGCGCTTGCGATGCTACAAGCAACCAACTCGTCACAGCAAGATGTGCTGTACACTACACAAATGCAGAATGAAAGGTAAGTGCACTTCTACATTACTTCAAGTTCCTCTTTACCAAACCAACAAAAATCTAATATTTGGCGAATTAGCGACTAAATCTGGGATCTATGGGCCAGGCTAGGTAGTGCCACACATCATAGTAACATTAGTTAAAACGAATATAATATTACCTTCTAGTTGACCCGGCAAACGTCGTTTTGCCATATAAATTATTTATAGTAAAAATAAATAGTTCACTACCTATTCTCAAACCTAGCATACACACACAAAATAATTCATGAATGAAAAACGTTCAATAACAAACATTGTGACACGAGGTTTTTATGTGTTAGATATAGTACCCGGCACGTAACTTGGCAAGAGTCGTTATATGCGCAGAAATCGTTTTTAGGTGTCGTCGGTTGTCAAGCGGGACGCGGGGTGCCGATCCGAGCGTGCGATTGGTGAGTCAGTCGACCCCTGCCTCCCGCACCACGTCTACGTTCCGATTACACTTTTGTACACGAAAGTTGTACTCTTTGTTTTTGTTGAGTTTTTGCTACGAGTTATTGTTATAGATCTAGATATATCTTAGGTAGAGATATATCTTAAGGAGCTTCAACGATTTAACGAACAATACATTTGATTGGGCCGTATATAGCACTCAAACTGCCAGACAGTGCGGTAATTTATTAATAATAACTTTCCACGTCCCTTGCCAATAAATAACACGATAGTTTTCTTCGTTATTCTCAATTTAAAAGCTAGGTCTCTGGTATATTATTGCACATGTAGACATAAGATTACAAAACCTTTGTCATATAGTTTGTTATCGTCCAAAGAAGCCGTTCACTTGGTATATAAATACCATTTAAATTACACGTTGTATAGATAGACTCTAGCGACGGGTGAATGCTTACCCAGATTTATGCGGTATCGCGCGATTTTAACACTCGGTGACAAGTACCCAACAGACTGGTCCAACAAAAAAAAAAGTATAGTTTTAAGGACTGACGAAAATAAATAGAATTATTTGTTCTCGCTAGCGTAAGTGTTGTTAAGTAAAGGAAGTCTGCAAAAATAAAAAGAGCGCAACTGGCCAAAACAGTAAAAGAAATAAATATAATAATTCCTCCCAACCTAGTTAATTGTTTTTAAATAATAATAATAAATTGTTTATTATGTCTTAAACAGTAACATTAACAAATGTGGATGAAACAGCCCCAGTAAGTAGTTAATAACGCTTGTGTCGGGGATCTAGTTGACAAGAGTCAACTAGGTTTGGGAGGAATTATATTTATTTGGCAGTGCGGAGCCATACTTGAGTGGTCAAGAGACCACTCAAGTATGGTTCCGCACTGCCATGCTGTGGATGGGCAAAAACCTGTCGAGTATATGTTTGGGTTGTATGCCTAAGCTGCTGCATACTTTCGGTACAATCATACATTCCGTATAATCTTGGTGTAAACTAAGATTATATCGAATAAACATATGGCAATAAAAAATCTTTCTTTTTTTGGCTTGGATGCAGAAAACTATTTCAATAATGTAGTAGCAAAAACAAAGTAGGTCACGCATTATATCGAAACCCGCAATAATTTACAGTATGAATATAAAATTCTAATTGAAAACCGCAAATCATATAAACACTACTATTAAGCGTTACAACATCCGAGCGTATCATCACGAATGGCTACAATTGCTTGATTTGTGTTATTACGTAAAAGTTGAATGACCGTAATACTGTTTGGTAATCTTATATTCTGTTACTATAAATAATGTTTGTAATGGTGTACTGAACGATAAATTGAAAACTTTAAATGTAAGCATCGGTGGTTCAGTGGTAGAATGCTCGCCTGCCACGCGGGCGGCCCGGGTTCGATTCCCGGCCGATGCAACTCTCTTTTTACAATTTAATAATTAGTTTTATGATTTCTTACGTACTTTTGTGGCATTTTTGTTAATAAGTTATTGTGTATTAACGGTAATTAAGGTTATTTTTTTGTTTCTAGGCATAAGAAAACTATTGAAGAACTCCACAAACAACTAGAAGATGCAGAAACAACGCTCCGTGGCTTCCGAGCGAAGCTAGCCGCAGAGAAACTAGACAAGGAGAATCAAAAGGAAAATCTACATAAAGAAATGCGCGCACAAATGGCTGTATGTATTTAAAAAAGCAATTTCTCAAGAGAAAGAGAAAAGTGAAAGAAAAAAGTGGTGTCTTAAGTTTTGTATATATTTTCGTTTTTGACACCGCCTTCCGAAATTAAAGTTATTTTTGCCTTTGTAGTGTTTTTATATGGAAGTCGGTTCTATTTTTTGCAAAAAAGTTTTATTTAGGCATAATTTGTTTGATAGCATACTTAATAAGAACATTATTACTAAAACTTGGATCTAGTTAATCAAACAATTTTTATTTTATTGAATATAACCATCCTTTGCAAAGCGCAAAAAAGGTTAAAAGAATTAAATGTGGCAAAATGTTTGAAAGAACATAACTTTTCTAAGCAAAATACTGACCTGTCACAAATCAGATTCCAGTCTTCTGATACGATTGTTTGTTAGTTTCATATAACAACACAACATCAACAACTCATTTAATTCACAAAAATTCTGTCAGTCAGTCAGTAACGGAAGCGTTTTGTATATAATATTAATAATATTTAGTATTATTTTTTAGTTTTAGTTTGAGCTGTGGTGGCCAGTTCTACGGGTCACATTACTTTGGGTAATATATCATTACCGCTCCTCTCAAAATGGTGAATAAAAACTTCGTGACAAACCAAGCCACATTCACCAAGCCGCACTAGGGCCGCGTTGTGTATTACGGCCAATTCCCATTTCATAAAGAGGACGGCTTTGTCCCAACAGTGGGCAGTTTTAAGGGCTGATAATATAGTTTTAACCAACCCAATTCATTCAGCCTTTTTCCACATATGCCTTCATGGGTTCTTTACATGAAGACTGCTTTTCTAGTTTCCACAACCCAGTAAATGTGTACCATAGTTTCATCCTAGTAGTTGCTCGATACTTCGGCTAGAAATCTATATTATACGTGTAACAAAAACCTACAATTATATGGAGAAAGTGTGCAAAAGGCTCATATTTTTATACTTAATGAACTATGGTTGAATTTCGCTCACTGGGCGCCCACTAGTTTTATTAAACCTATCCCATGGAAATTGTTCATTTTCACGGCATAGAAAGTAACCGAGGTACTATTCCAGAATATAAACTATATCTGTAATAAATTCATATATATACATCCATCCAAACTTCTCATTAAAATACTAGAATAAGTTTCATTTTCCCCTAAAAGGATGGCAATGTTATATCTGTTAATATAATGTAAATAAATTCAATGGGCGCCTTCATCTAGTTTAAATTAACGGAAAAAATGTCGTGTAAATGTGTTATTTAATAACCAAATATTCAGTTGGATTACATCTGTTTTTTTTATGTTTCAGAGTCTCGAAAATGACATGAAAGTTCGCGAGAGAGAGTTCGAGGAGCGTCTGAGAGCGGCTGAAGCAGACAATAAAGCCATACAGAAAAAGTTGGAACAACAGGTAACATTATCATTTTTAATGAAACATTTTCATTTAATGATGTCTGGCAGTTTGACCACTTTTTTGGCCTACCCATAATGATGTCCTTACTTTGGTATTGTTCGTCAAATCGTTGAGCTCCTTAAGTTATAAGTTGATTTAACAATAACTGACAAATGCTTGCACTGTCTGGACAGGTCCGCTCAAATTTGTGTGCTTATTTCCTCAAAAGAGCATCACAGACATGAACACCTACTCTGCCCTTCATATTATTGGACCAATGAGAATTGTATTGACTTTAAAAGAGACGTTGACCTCTGAGTTTGTTTCAGTGTTTCTTCTCAGAGTAGTCAGTTAGAAACACCGGCCTCATCTAGCTAAACATAACACGCAAAAAACATGACGTCATAACCAATTTACAAAAATAAATATTTCATTTCATTTCATTATACAAGCAGCAAAGAGTATAGTGAAAGTAAAAGTAAAGTATTAACAGCAAAGAGTAAAGTAGACGCAAAGATACTCTACACTTTGCTGCCATAGCAAAAGTAACTTTAATATAACAGGGATGGGGCTAAATATCTAATGTGCTTAGCGTTCCCCGATGTTGCGGTCGGCTTCGAGTGGGTTGTCACGACTGGTGACAGATTTTGTGAGTTCTGACTACCTGTGATGACTGTCAACGATGTACAGTAAGCTTCAGAGAAAAGGAACCCCTTCGCGACGCGCCCACCGCGCGCCGTCGCTCGGGCGATACTCTTTAAGTCTTTGGGGAGTTCCTTTTCTCTGATGCTGACTGTAATAATGACAGCCGAACCAATGGCTTAACGTGACTTAAACTTTATCATAATATATTGGACAGGACAGTGCGTTATCCATACATTTCGATTCGAATACTACCCATTGGATTTTTTTACTAATTGATGGCGTGACCAGCCCCTTTTCTTGAAAGAACAATGGCAGCCACCCATACATTAATTTAGCTGAGATTAAATTTATGCGTCTTTAAATGAAAAATATCTTGTTTAACTCGGCGTCAACTTCTGAATTAGTTTGTGCAAGAATTTTTGTTCGAAAAGTCCGAGAATAATAGACATTCAGTCATGAACTTTTGTAGGTTATGTCCAGGTCAAGTGAAAATTAAAGAAAACGGAAAACAAGCGAGAGCAACACAAGGCATAATGTGCAAGCGTCTGTAACATGAATATATTTTTTTTAAGTAGATTAGTTCCTGACGGAACAGGCTAAGGTCTTAGACCATGCTGCCTAGTAATCAGTTAACCATAGATTATACATATAAATATTTTTCTTGAGGGTAATGTTAGTAGGTAGAAGATCCTTGAATGTGACATGAACAATCAACAGTTGTCAAACCAATTTATATTTTTTTGACTTGGGATAATAGTCCTTTTGCCAGTCATTAATATAGAAAGTAATTAATTTATTTTTCACTACAATATTTTTACCTCCCTACAAAGAACACTTCCACTTATAAATAAACATTATTGTTAATTAATTTACTCCTTTTTGTTACAATAACAAACTAAAACTGATCTTATTACAATAATATTGCACTTACTGTCACTTGGCAGAATAAATACAAAACGGCATCACTAATTGTCAATGAAAAAATCAAACAACTTTTCATTTAAAATATTTTTTTTATCCGGACTTAACTAGGTTATGTGATACTTTGAAAAAACGTAGAAAAATAATAAAACTGCTTTCGTATATAAGTCACTTTTAGACGCTCAAATTAAAGTCAGCTAAGCTTTCGCCATTATTCTTTGACGCGCTTTATCTTTGTCGATTTTTATTGATTAAATAGAAAAAACAAATAGTAGGTGTTAAATATTTTTTGAATATATTGCTTAACAAAACCAATAAAAAAAAATACAGCAAAATACTCCTTTACTAAGATATGCTTAACTGCATGAAGTAAATAGCCTTTAAAGCAAGCGTGAAAATGTATCTTCTGGGCTCACTCGTTCCATCTTAGACCTAATCCAACGCTTACCATCAGGTGTGATCGGGGTCAAGAGCGGGCTTATCCGTAATAAAAAAAACTGTGAAGGTAAATTATTGTGCGGTTTTCTGTTTTCAAATTTCTTTACAATTTTATGTCCTGATCATGCTATTTTTTTTTTTAATTTCGTTGTATTAATATACTCTAGTATATTTTAAATAAGCTGCCCGCAACTTCGTTCGCGTGTAAATCCCGGTCCCGTAGGAATTCCGGGATAATGTCAACTATCCAGAATGTCAACTATCTACTTACCAAATTTCATTAAAATCCATCCAGTAGGTCCGGAGATTAGCGTGTACAAACAGACAGGCTTTTTGTTGTCGTGTTTCCGTTTCTTAACCCACCTCAATTATTATTTTTGTACAAAATTTAAATGTACAGACACACTTTTTTTACTGTTTTATTATATGTATACATTTTGTTCCTTACAGACAAGTAAAAACAGTGAGTTGGCGGGAGTGCTTATCAAGTTCGAGGAGCGCGTCAAACAACGGGACAAGAAGTTAGAAGAGGCGGCCGCCAACGACACCGCGCTACGGAGGGAGATCGACCAGAGGGACACGGTAATACTCCCCTCACATCTTTATCATCAAGTCTTTAGTCTAAATCACTGGTTCCCAATCTGTGGTCCGATAAAGATGAAATATGGTCCGCGAAAGATTTAAAATACCAAATTTATTAACTGATAAGTAACAAAATTTAAAATGAAAACCATTTATTCGGTGATAACACACACAACAACATACAATACAAAAATACAAATATAAAAAAAAAAAACTAAGAATTTTGCTGAGCATGTTCACACTGAAAGTGTTATCAACTCAGCATTTGTTGACTTAAGTTTCTATAATATGGATTGTGTTTCTATTGGTTATATTCAAGCCAGCATATTATTTCTATGTACCGTTCAATTTTCTTCTGGATTTCTGGTCCCTGCTATCAACATTACAGAATTGGTCCTAGATTAAATTAAGGTTGGGAATCATTGGTCTAAATAGACCGAATCGTTCTAGAATCTTATCTTTATAGGATTATACCTATAAAGATTTTCTATTAATCTGTTGACAAAGTCCTAGATTGTCATAGATTTTGTTTTTGCATATTTCATGACTTGTACAACGTATTATATAAAACTAGCTGCTGCCCGCAACTTCGTTCGCGTGGGAGGATTTCCCGCGTAAATTCCGATCCCGTAGGAATTCCGGGATAAAAAGTAGCCGATGTGTTATTCCAGGATGTCTGCTATCGACGTACCAAATTTCATTAAAATCCATCCAGTAGGTCCTTAGATTAGCGTGTACAAACAGACAAACAGACTTTTAATTTTTTTCGCCGTCAGTTATTATTTTTGTATAAAATTTAAATGTACAGACACACTTATTTTACTGTTTTATTATATGTATAGATAGACGAGCCATTTTATTTTAACTACAATTTTCATTGAAGATCTTGTGAAGTATCTTCACAACACGAGTCTCTGGCCTCTCAATCTCTGAAAAGTAGTATATTGAGATGAAATGAGAAGGACAGCATACCTATACAGCTAGATTTCATTACTGTTCAGGTTTTTAGAAGCTGATCATGAAATATTTAAATGATGGCAGAGTCATTTATGATATTATTGGCTGTTTAACAATTATTAATATCTTATTTCTTTAATTCTAATTTCACATTTGTATAATGGTTTTTTTTTTCATTCATTATATTCTAGGGTGGCCTTCGAGACAATATCTATATATAATTTCGAGACAATGTCTATGCAGCTGCATCATTGCTTGGCACCTATTATTATTGTACAATAAATATACTAGAGGATTGGTACTTATAGCCGAAATACAGGTTATGCCTAGTTTCTACTCTATGCATAAATTAAAATTGTTACACATATAGAACCTAAGGCTCAACTAGCATCAAAAAAGTTGGGAATCCTAGCCAAGGTGAGACGGTACTTCACACTGGAACAGCTGCTCAATTTGTATCAAGCCCAGGTTCGGTCGTGTATGGAGTACTGCCCTCAGCTTTGGGATGGATCTGCTAAATACAAACTGGACGCACTTGAGTCTATCGAGAAGCGGCCCAAGAGACTCATTGGCAACGATGCACTGGTCGAGTCAAAGCTCCAGAGCCTTGAACATCGACGACGAGTTGCAAGTCTATCGGTTTTCTATCGGTTACATTTCGGGGAGTGTGCGATAGAATTACACAATCTAATTCCGCCGAGCCCATTCCATCATCGGACTACGAGACAAACGGCGATGCGCCATCGTTACATGGTAGACATCCCATCCATACGCACAAAACGTTTTGGGAATACCTTCATTGTGCGTACGGCTAAGGAGTGGAATTCCCTGCCGGAGTCTGTTTCCTGATAGCTATAATCTAGGGTTCTTTAAGTCAAGAGTAAATAGGTTACTTTTAGGTAAGCGTGCTCCATCTTCGACCACATCATCACTTAACATCAGGTGAGGTGGTGGTCAAACGCGAACCTGTTGTCGAATAAAAAAATAAAAAAAGTCATGTAAAGTAGTCAATATTTTCGGAAATAAACATGATATATTATTATTCCTGTATTTCACATGGAGCGACTATTTAATTGACATTCACAATGCGGTAACTGGTGTCTGATTTACTGACTTCTGACCACCCAAAGATCTTTTCAATTCAAATTCTAATCGCTTTACACGAGCACTTTTAAAACATCAGAAGCGAGTGCTTAGATTGAATTAGTCGTTTTTATACACCAATGACAACTTGTATTAACGTATTAGTCTTAACGTGCTTCCGAGGCTTTGAGGATTCTTGGTGTATAATGGAACGTCCCATCTACCGATCGACCTGTTACTCTTTACCTCCTATGAACTCAGGATTAGTACGCATTTATTAAATTGACTCTTCTCTCCCTACAGACGATAAAACAGTTAGAGAAGACGGTCCTCGAACGAGAGAACCGCCTGTACCAGCTTACTACACAATTGGAGGAAATGAAGCGCGTGCAAGAGATGGTCGCCAAATTGATGAGCAAGAGTACTACATCCACTAGCATGGGGAGCTAACACCAGGGTAAGATCTTCCTTGAACTTTCGGGTTCGGTATACCGTGATATTTTAATGGTCGTTTTCCCGCAGCGAAATGGCTTTGTCTTGGTAATACAATCGTTTTATAAACAAATAAAATATTAGAAACAAAAAATGGCAGATTTACCGTTGTGAAAAACAAAACTCGATAGCGACCACGAATCCATACCTAATCCTCCCCGATACCTACGCCGGGCCACGGTAATATACATAATATTACCGTGGCCGGGCGCCGAACGGCCGCGCGGCCGTTGACCCGCGTGCTTTTTAATCAGCTGATAACTTATTCTTGATAATGATAAGCTTTACCCAAAACGTTATTCAAATATTTCCTTCATAATTTTACGGGCCTACGACTGCGACCGTCATAAATACTTTTCAGCTGCAATTTACTGAATACGAAATTAAATAAAAACATGTTTATCATCTAAAGAAAATAATTTTACGAATTAGAGACCTAACAAAGTATTTGAGTATTTACAATAATATTAACTAACTTAACTACTTTAAAATGTTCATTATTTACAAAAGTACGAGTAAGTACTTACCTACACTTCCCGGTAACGGAGTAATTGTTCGAAGTGTAAGCCACTGCGCTGAATACACAATCAAGCACGTTTTAATTGATTGTCTTTCAATTTTATTAAGGTGTCTCTGTCACTTTTAGGATATTGAAAACGTTCACTATCACAGTTATTAACGTTTCGCGAGTCTCGTGTTGCTCACGATACACCAGGCGCTTGAGCTAAGACCACAAGTAAAAGTCTAATGAAGTTAGGTCCAGGCTGGATCCCAGGTTAGATCTCGTTCAAAGTACTCGATGATTTCTTCGTCGAGCTCTGGCGAAATAACGACCGATCGACCTCTGCCCTGCGCATGTATTCCCTGCCGGAGTCTGTGTTTCCCGACAGCTACAACCTAGGAGTCTTGTAAGTCCAGAGTGAATAGGTTACTTTTAGGTAAGCGTGCTCCATCTGCGATCACATCATCACTTACCATCAGGTGAGACAGTGGTCAAACGCAACCTATTTCCAAAACAAAAAAAAAAAAATGTGCTGGTGTCTGGAACCGCCCATGATCTAGTAGCCGCTGTGTCGCCGCTACGATCGTCCGGGCCGATGGGATTTGGGGGTTCAGAATCCGCGAAGACGGAGCGACTCCAAGTGTTGCGGCTCCGCGTAAAGTCGCCGAGCAGCATGGGAGTCATCAGCTCTAGCTCTAGCATACAGTTGCATCATAGCGACGTACTCCGAATTGCAATAATCGTAATTATTGCAATTTGGAGTAATAATTGTAATTATTGCGATCCTTTGCAGTGATAAGGCGCGCTGCGCGTACGACATTCGCGGGAAGACTAATTTAGACGCCGCGCAAAAGCAATAGGAAGTCGGCACGCGGCATTGTTTGTAATTTTTGTTAGTTTGTAATTTACGTCGTATCACTAAACACGAGAGCTTATTTTGCTTTAAACATTTTTTGAACATTTAAATCGGTATTTTCTTTGTCGGCTCCGCTTTTGTATTTTGTGTTGTTTAGTGAAAACTAGTTTATGCCGTATCACCACGTGCGAGAATTTATTTTGCTTAGAACATTTTTATGCACAGCTGTTCTTTGTTGGCGCCGCGTGCGATTTGAGTAGTACCTACAAGTTACCTCTAGTGTTACTATGGCTTCTCACGTTTTTCAAGTTGATGAATATTTTTTTAATTATTTTAAAACCAAAACATCTTTATTTTTTTACTTTTACTCTATGCTTCGAAAGTACTCCTTATGGCAAGTTGTTCTGCCGCGGGAAAACAACCATTCCAATTTGACGGTGGTTTTTTTTTTTATAGGGCCACTCTTAGTTTAGCTCGCTAAGGCTAATATACTACTTAACCGGGCAATCATTCACGGTGTATAATTATGTAGGTTACAGGGAAACTTCCAGTTAATTGGCTTTAAAATTAACTATGCAGACTCACACTCCTCCGTCTGCGCAATTTATAGATATTTATATATATTATAGATAATTATGATAAATAAATAGTTTTGTAATTTTCTTTTTTACAGGTCACCAAATGATCTTGGAGACCTGGGAACTCAAGGAACGACTAGACAATATTTTATACTGATATATCCACATCATGATAGATTTTAATATTATTTTACAAGTATTTTTCATATTGCGTATATGAATGAGTTAACAATGGAATGCAAATAAAAGGCTAATGTTTATTGTATAGATATTTTAATGTCCAGACTAATAAAATTATGAATTTGTCGCATTTGTTTTATTCGAGTACTTTAGATTACTATACAGAAGTATTAGTTAAATATCTTCTAATATTATAAATTGGAAAAGTTTGTTTAAATGCGCTAATCTACGAAAGTGCTGGGTGGATTCCGATGAAATTTGGTATGGAAGTAGCTTGAAGCTTAAAGCTCAGTTTACACCGCCGCGGAATGGAATGGACGCGACTTTTTACAACGAAATTGTACATAGCATAATGAACTTTGTCAATCGTATATAACATAGGTACAAACTAAATAGGAGCCAAAAAAGGTCACGCGTCTTCCGGGGAATCCTCGCGCATTCTCGAGAATCTGATCTCGAGCTACTGTCGGTGCAGTCTGTGGAATCCGCGGGAAGTGGCGCGAACGGGGAGTCGGTTGGGTCGGTCACAGCATTCCAGCGAATTTGCGCGCCTTCTCGGGTCATGAGGCGAAATTAACGCTTCCATTCCGCGGCGGTGTAAATTGACCCTAAGGAAGGATATAAATTAGTTTTTATCCGACTGCAAAAGAAGGAGGATTATGTTTTTTAAGTCCACGGGAGTGAAGCCACGCCCCGAAAAGAAAACGATTAATATAAGTAATTGGTTTATTACATTTGAATGATTCTCTCTATGTTTTGAGCTACTTGCTGTTCTTCCTGTTTTGTTCAATATATTTTATAGTATCCTCAGTATAGACAAAACTATTGTTCCAACCATACTATCTCTTCACGTCTCTTGGTTGATTGGTCGAGAATGCCTACGGCATTAAGTCCACCTTTGTACATATGTGCTTGGAGTGTAAATAAATTCATATAAACAAACTTATTGGTTGGGAACACCGAAGGCAAAGACTAACAAGGTCTTTAATAATTGATGTTTGTGGGCCCTATGCTGCTACCGACTCAGATGCCAGTATTCACACACACACACAGTATTTAGGCACATTTCACTGGTTTTACCGGGCTGGCGATATATTCATTTTAGATCGTGGGTTCAGAGACGTCTGTTGCGATTTGCAGCGATTCAACTACAGTGCCTATATGCCCGAAACCAAAGACCGCGGTGCACACCAGCTTACTACTGAACAGACCAATAGAACTAGGCTGGTCACTCTATGCCGCTGGGTAGTGGAAGTTATAAATTTCAAGTTCAAGCGAGACTTTAACCTTTTCACCGCCAAGCACTTCTATAGAAGTTCGGGATTTTCGTGCCACCAGCGCCACAACTTCTATAGAAGTTGTTCATTTTAACTATCTTATTAAAATAAATTTACTGTGATTAAAAGCTTTGTTTCATTTTATTATTTAAGATAGCACTGTCTACTACCCTGTTTTTTATTTTTCTACACAAAATAAGCCCTAGTTTGTCCTAAAATCGGCAAAAACAGAAACTCCGAATTTTGTTACTTTCCTCAGAACGCCAATCACTTCATATCAAGTTGGCCAGTGATGTGCCGTGAAAAGTTGATTTCACCATTGAAATATTTATAAATACAGAAAGTTACGAATATCGAAAACAATTTGAGGTCAATAAAATATGAACTTAGGTATCTACTTCATTACAAAGGATAGTAGATGAATTTCGACCTTCAGGTAGATGCCGATACGTAATTATAAAGTTGTTACCAATTCTTGTCGATAGTTATTTTCCCATCTCTACAAAATAATTGGTCATCTATGCCCCTGTGCGCCACCGAGTGCCACGAACTACTATAGAAGTTGGTCAGTGACTTCATAGGCGTGCGGCTGTCAAGGTCACTTTGGCATAGTGCAGCACAAAATCGGACGGCGCACGCATCTTTCTTTCTTTCACTTGATAACAAATAGAAAAATGAGTGAAGAACTTGATTCGGATGAACTTCTTAAAATTTTGCAAGGTGGATGATAATAATAATGTTTATTGTGGCGCCCCCTAGTGAGTTACAGCCATGAACCTATCTAAGAACATGAACTCATCAAACATAAACCTGTTATTGAAAACCGCATCAAAATCGGATCATTAGTTTAGAAGATAGGTGGGAACATTACTTTGCACAAACACACACACACAAACATCTCTCACCCTAAACGCATATACCTGCTCCGTTCCGTCGTGGGTAAATAGAGAAACGCAATATGTGCATGGGTAAACGCTACCGATGCATGAGTTAAGAAAAGAACAGAAACAACACTTAAAAAACAATGCTTTGATAAGTACACGGCTACAAGCGTGATAGAATTTAAATATATACTTACTTTCCATTTCAAAAAACACTAAAAATTAAAAATTCTGCCACTTAGATACCTACGGTAAAAAACGTTGACTGAAGTTATTAAAAAAATACAGGAATAAACAAAAAAAGAAGAAAGAAAGACCATAGACCCCATCCCTGATCAGAATCGAATTCAACGTGCCCTCAGTGCCAATAACTTGATATGAAGTTAAAGAATGAGATCATGAAACAAATAGAGATGTACCCCATTCCTTATAGTTCTAATTGAGTTATGTATTAGTTTCTTTGATACTCATAATTTATACTGTTTTTTCTTATTAAGGATACTGTGAAATAAAACAAATCTGGAAATATTTAATCAGTTTTTATTTATATTCGTAAAATCAACTTTAACTTTAACTTTACGCGTACAAATCTTATTCATCGATATGACGATATCCCCATCACTACTGTTTACTGTATATTTAGTTATACATTTATAGCTTGGCGCTCGGCGAGGCATTGCGTTTTGTGTACGTTGGCGGCGAAAAGGTTAAATTGTTTAGGCAAGAATATTTTAATCGCGCCTTAAGTCACATATTCGAGGACTTCCAAAACGCAGCGGCACTCATCAATGCATTTCAGACACCAATACAAGATAGTATTTATGCATCGTCGTTCGTGAATATAATTAATGAACGCATTGAAATACCAAACCTCTTAGCGGACTATGTTATCCGTCATAACATAAATAGACAGAGGGCATAATTTGAAAGACTCAGCAGTGATCAACCTATTTTTGAAGACTTCCCGGTTTTTTCTGAAAACCTAATTCTGTTTGCACTTGGCACATACCAAATCAAGTTGGCTCGCAGCTACTACGCTGAACACTTAGTTGAAGGCTTGTACAATATTGAAGTATACCGGGAGCGTCAAATAAGTCAGCTCAGAGATTTTATTGAAGAAGAAGACATTTGGTTATTACGTGTGCGTATACAATCTAGACATGTGAGGTCCAGAATATATTATTCTTATATTGTAATTAACCGAGAAAGACAAAATAGAGAAGCAATTGCTCATTATTATTGCAGTTGTATAAGTGGAAGTAGCACAATCGTTTGCTGTGCACACGTTATGTGTGTAGTGTGGTATCTGGCATGGGCTAGACATCAAGACGAGGATATTTTATTACCGGCATCCATTGACATATATATTATAAGGACTGGGCGGACCGCATGTTATAATGACACCTCGAACTTGGTCCCAAAGTGGTCAAAAAAATATGTTCTGTGACTAGAACGCGATCGGCTATCCTTGGGGAGGAGTCGTCAGTTTTACAAGCAAAAATACCAAATTGTGTCGTGAAGGGTTGCGTGAACTACGACATAAAGCACAATAAAACAAAATATAACATTTCAAATCACTGATAAGTTAAAAATATGTCATATATCAACTTCTATCATTATTTAAAACAATTTTCTTTCTTGTTTGTCTCAACCTTTAGCATAGACAACGCGAAGCCGCGTAAAAGTGCGACATAACTTGCGGCGCGCGTTGCAGCCGTTGAAATAAAAAGGTTTAATAATATTACTATAAGATTATATTATGTACAAAATTAATTTTTATTCTTTATTAAAAGCAAATTAAAATGTATTTTTATGTACAACAAATATAAAATTCAGAAACTAAAACGATTTTTTTATTTCTTTGTACCTCGAAAAATACCACACCCCGCTCTTACAAGGCTACGTCTAGGAGCAGACCATGCCGATTGACATCTTAGTTATAGTAGATGGCGCTAGTGTGTTTTGTAGGGCGACCGCGTCCGTCAAATGTTCTGACGACCGTATCTTTACTATATAAATCAATGCCATCATCATATCAATATCAGAACTCAGTGCTATTATTGTACATTAAATGTATTAATGTACAGTATATGAGCATTTCTCTTTTTTTTGCCATTATTTCAAAAAATCGCTAAAAATAAAAATATATTTATAAATCGGTTTTTTTCATGAAATCAGGTAGTTTACTTTATTAACATTTGGATTTTTATAAGGAAATCTATTTTATTTATGAATTTTGTGGAAAATGAGTTAAAAACTGAATGAAGGTAGATTACACGTTCTTATTTTGTTACTTTTTATTTCTTAATAAAAACTTTGAAGTAGCAATTGTTATATCCAGAATAATAATTTTCTTGATACTTCACAATAAACTTAATAACATCATTGCAAAGAAACTCCAAGAAAAGTAAAATAACATTTTCAAATTATGTGTTTATTTATTTTTTTGTTACCTTTCACCTAAATAAAATTTAAAGTTTTGATAATATGGAAAATAAACAAAATTTACCGATTTTACGTACTTTTTATTAAAATGTTATGTATCCTTGAGTCTCTTTATAAGATTCATTGTTTTATATTAAAAATAAAATACGTAAAACATAAAAAGAGACCGGAATTTTTTTGGGACAGTAACAAAAAAAGAATATTAGGTAACAAAATAAAAAATATAAGGCAACGTCTACAATGTAATACGCGTTACAGACGTTTTAGTGATTAGGATTAAAGATATATAATACAAACTATTTATTGTTAAAATATTACGGTAAAAGAAAACAATTATTAAAAATGTAAAAATTTGAGTGTGTGTTTGTAATGTCTTTACAGTTGAAAGGATTTGAATGAAAAGATAACTTTATATTCCGGAAGAGGATAAATGATATTTTTCATCATCATCAAAATTTACTTATTATCACCATGCAATGGAAACCGCAGGGCTAGAGCAGAATTAGTACAAGAAATTAAACGACGGATTAGTGTTTGAGCAAAATTTAATATAGTAATATAATCAAATCTTTCTTGTGTCATTCATACTTGAGGAGAATGCTCAAGGTAGCCTGCAAAATTCAAATTTTCGTAAGGTTTTTTGCAATTCCTCTGTTCATATATTTCAAATAAATGGCTATTTCATGAATAAGTAATTCAATTGAAATATAAGATTAGAGAGGATGATGATAGTTATGATTATAACTCGGTAAAACCACATTTGTTACGGCCGCGATTCATATTTCATGAACATAGAACCTGATTCTAACCTGCAAAATGCAAAAAACTTGCGAAAATTTGAATTTCACGGGCTACCTTGGAGTTTTCACTTTAATAGCTAAATATTTCTAAACATTTTTAGGATATTATTTGGAAGTGATTACAGCTTTAGCAGTCTTATGACAAAAACAACACTAAGAAAGATAGATTATTAATAATATAACAACTCTTATTAGTAATTTTCTTCTTATTAAACATTTTAACAAAATTTGGTTCAGGGTAACAAATCAAAACTTAAGAATACGAGACCTAAGAATATTGAGGAACAAGACCAACACTAAACTATAATACAGTCCAATAACATAACTTGAGTGGCTTAAGTATAAAGTCTCATTTTTATCACATAGAAACTTAAAATATTAGTAACATAAACTTATTTGTAATTGAAGTAGGTACCTACACGACATTCATTATCCTAAAACTTAACAAAGTTTGTTTGATTTTAGTATAATCTCGTTTATTTATGAATAGAAACTCAACATATTGGTAATTTAATAATGCTTATTTGTAATTAGGAACATTGAGGTAGAAACATCAATTAAAATACACATTTATATAACCTACAAAGATATTCAACATCTGTATTAGTAATTTAAAAACACTTCTTTAAAAACATTTTATAAAAAAAAAAACAGCAAACACACTGTTAATAATGACTATGAGATTAGAAAAGGTGCATCTATTTATTGCAACTCCCGCATTCATCATCGGGATAATGATCATACACGCTGACATATTTGCATGTTTTGCACCAAAACCAATTGCTTTTTAATAAGTATTTCACATCCTCTCTATTCATGATCAGTATAAAATGAGATAGCGTTACATTCAACGTGCTTTGCGTACAACCACAATCGAAACACTGCTCTGACAATATGAAATGTGTTGAAGACCAGGGCCAGGCAACATTTGCTTTAAGAAATGTATAAAAATCATTCTTAACAATAACTTTATCGATATCAAAATATACGACCATTTTGAAATTAATTCACCACTCACGACCCTGAAAACAATATATACTCCAACATTAAATTCTGTAGTTACATACCTATATACTTAACTCTCGTAAATACCAGTTTAATCATCTCCAAAACAACAATTACATATATATGTAATTGTTGTTTTGGAGATGATTGATGATGATGATGACATAGTACGATTGACCTTCTGTACACGTTACACAAAAGTATTTTTTACAACTCATACATTTGACTAAACTGTGCAATGATGAAGGGTTTTTACATTCAATGGTCACAACAGAAGTCAACGATTTCTTCGTCGTTTCTTTTGTATACTCGATTTTAGTGGCATTTTCTTGCGCTGTTGAATGCAAACGTAGCTTTATAATTCCTTTTTTGTTACTCAAATTTTCCGCTAATACTTTACTGTGCCAAAGTAACAAAAAAAAAATAGTAACGAAACACTTGTTTAGTTTTTACAAAGTATTATTATAGTAGTAAAAATTAGAGTTACGTCTAATATAATTCACTCAACTTTAATGCAAGTTGTTAACTATTGTGACATGATGAAAAAAAGTAGTCAATATTATCAACTTACCTTGAAACAGCTGTAACAAATACCGGAATGGGATTCGATTTTCGAACTGGAATACGTGTTTTACCATTTTATGTAGGAACAAGACTGACGCCTAAATCATTATGGCGGCATTAAATGGTACCTGTAGTATTGCCAAGTTAAAATTGTTAAACGAAATGGAAGATTTTTAACTATAACACATAAAAAATGGGTAACAAAAACTGAAATCTATTTTTGGAACTTTTTCCGGGACAAGTTTAAAATTCATTTATATCTGGCAAAGTTAAAAAAAGTACCAAAAAAGTAATGTAAGTAGATCTATTTACCTCGTAAAATGGTTTAAAAACCAAAACTCAGTATAGTTTCCTTGAACCTTATTAAAATAATTGAGTTTGAAGTAACGGATGGTAGTTTGGGACATACGAATTTTCATACATTGCAAAATTTGGTAGTTTGTATTTATTTATTTTTTAAATCTATACTTATAATAAATCTGTAGAGAGGTCAATTCTGTACATGAAAGATATTTACAAAATAACTATCAGGGGTTGATTAGGGATCGATACTGATGCCAAAAATGCAATCAGTAAAATTTTTGTCTGTCTGTCTCTCTGTCTGTATAACCGTTATAGAAACAAAAACTACTTGACGGATTTTAACGAAACTTGGTACAATTATTTTTCATACTCCTGAGCTGGTTATAGTATACTTTTCATCACGCTACAATCAATAGGAGCAGAGCAGTGAAGGGAAATGTTGGGAAAACGGGAGAAGTTACTCCATTTTTAGGGTTCCGTAGTCAACAAGGAACCCTTATAGTTTCGCCATGTCCGTCTGTCTGTCCGTCTGTCCGCGGTTTAGCTCAAAAACTATTGGTACTAGAAAGTTGTACTTTGGCATGAGTATACACGTTAATGACGCCAAAAAAGTGGTAAAATAAAATTTTGAAAAATACAATTATTTAGGGTACCTCCCATACATGTAAAGTGGGATGATAATTTTTTTTTTGTTCTTCCCATAGTGTGGGATATCGTTGGATAGGTCTTTCAAAAATATTACGGGTTTGGTAAAACCGTTTTTTGATTAAGTAAACCGTTCGTGACTTATTAAGCTTTAAAGTACTAATTTTCGTTAGAGTCAAGTGTCCCCCCCCTCTATCAACTAAACGGTTATAGTTAGAAATTCAAATGTCACGGCAGTAGTACCTATGTATAACGAAATTTAAAGGAAAACTATCACACATAAGTGGGCTTTACAATTTTACGAGTAATAGTCGACCAATTGTATTTGACTCGAAAATTTCGAACAACTCTATAGAAATGTCGATAGATGGCGCTAAGCGCCAGTTGTATCGTGCTAGCTTCTTGTGACGATTGAGTAGTGTAGCTCTGTGTCCGTATTTAAATTCAAAACACCGGCTATGACAAGTTTTATACAAATCTCTAAAAAAAATTGAAACTTTCCGTGCAAAATTGTCGGATCAGGTGAAGATTTGTACAGGAAGTCAAATTAGTTAGGTAGTCATGTTTGGCTTTTAGTTAGAGCATGGTACGAAACTATCAGTCAGCGAATACGACACGCACTTGGCTGTTATAAAAACTACGGAACCCTACATTGCGCGTGGCCCGACACGCACTTGACCGGTTTTTTTAAGCTTCCGTCGCGTGTGCAACCTTAATGGTTAAAGCTACACAGAAATCATTTATGACGGAAATGTTCCCCTTAAAATTATATAAAAAATATCCCACGACAGCATATGTCTATCTTTTATGGTTGACTCACAATAACACGTGTAACTCCCGATAGCTTAGCAGTTCGAAGCTTTCTGATTATTATTCTGCTCCGAAATTTAATACCACACAACTTTGCAATGGAACTCCGCTAAAAGTAACCCAGTTGCAACAAAATATAATCAAGGCTCAAATTTTAACAGGTTGCAGTGCAGGAGAAACCGTCTTTATTCCCAGAATTCCCATAATACCAAATAATTTTCCATTCCAATTTAAAAGAACGCAATTCCCAGTATCGGTGTATTATGCAATGATAATTAATAAGGCTCAAGGGCAGACTTTTCATATTGCTAGAGTAGAACTCGGTGTCAGTTGTTTCTCGCATGGTCAGTTGTACGTCGCTCTTTCCCGGATTAGCAGTTCTAGAAATCTTTATGTTCACGTGCCGGACGGGTCAACTTTCAACATAGTAGTACCCGGAAGCTTTGCGCTGAAGTATTTTCGTTCTATAGGTACTTAAGCCTCATGTGAACGTGATCTAAACAATATTACCAATACATTAACTTAATAACACACAAGGAGTTACACGCTGACGGAGTCGCGGGCACAGATATTAACAATAATATTGTGCGGTTTGGTATTGCGATATTTTTCAACAGTATTATAGATTGACATATTATATTTCCCTACTAAATTATGAAAGTTAATCTGTCTGTTACATCAAAATCACTGAACCGTGAGGAAAGACATAGGCTACTTTTTTATTACGAAAAACGACGGAAACGTTGACGAAGTCGCGGGCAACAGCTATCTATACTAATAATATAAGGCTGAAGAGTTTGTTTGTTTGTTTGAACGCGATAATCTCAGGAACTACTGGTTCGAATTGAAAAATTATTTTTAATTAAATAGTTAATTTATAGAGAACGGCTATAGGCTATATATCATTACGCTAAGGCCAATAGGAGCGGAGCGCCAATGAAGAATGCTTCAAAATCGGGGTTAAATTTAACGTTAGCCCAAAGTAACTATTCCACGCGGACGGAGTCGCGGGCAAAAGCTAGTTAAATAATATATTTTTATGATATTTTTTATTGATTTCTGTGAATTTTAATAAAAAATGTGCTCCTAAACAAAACTGTATCAATAACATACACATTACACAAATGTTATTAATCTACAATCTTGTGGGACATTCAACAAATGTATATTGGCAAAAAAAAAGAGAAATGCTCATGTCCTGATGACGGCAATAAAATATCCTTGTCTTGATGTCTAGCCCATGTACATTAAATGTATTAATGTACAATAATAGCACTGAGTTCTGATGATGTAATCATTGTTATTATTGGCGATGTTTTGTCATAGTAGTAAATGTATTTTTAAATTAGGTCTACAAGTCATTTTATTTTATTTCCTTTTTTTTTAAGGCTAAACCTTAGTTACAGTACGCTAAATCACAGGCTGACATATCTAAAATAAAAATGTATTTAATTCTATTAATAATTACACCACAGATATAAAACATCTTGAGGCTGATTGTAGGGTGATAATACACCAAAAAAAAATTAATATTGTTCCTGGCCGCTGATAGACCAAGCGCCATTCGATTTTGCCCATTCTCCTTTGGTATGGAAGGAGGCTACTATTTACCGCGACTGTTTGTTTTACACTTACTATAATAAACTAATACATACACAACAACAACCTTATAAAATGATGACTATCCTATACGAGGTGCGCGTCCTCGGAAACGTCGATAAACGATACGCCACCTTTCGGTCAAAAGTCCTCATTCAGGCGGATGTAGATTGCAGGTTAGAACTCGTACACACACACTGATACAGATATGTGGGACCGAACAGAGAGAGAAACAAACTTACCTCGTTTCTTTTTTTCAACCGACGACCAAAAGAGGAGGTTATCAATTCGACGCATATATATATATATTTTTTTTTTTTTTTTTTTTTTTTAATGTATGATCATCGAGTACTCGAAGACGGCTGAACCGATTTGGAAAATTCTTTTTTTGTTCGGTGGGTATACTTCGAAATTGGTCCCATTATCACCAAAGTCAGGATCTGATGATGGAATCCTGGAGAAATCGAGGGAACTCTTCAAATATTATAGGTACACCTATGGCGTTTTGGGCATTTCTTATAGTAACTTGTGCAGTTGCTCTCAAAAAGTACCATTTGGGGAAGTGGAACTGATGATGAAGACCACAGATGGCCACCGAAACTACTCAATAATAAGTATTGAGTGGATTGCGATTCGATTACTTGAACATGGATGTTAAGCACTTTATGCTCGTCACAATGTATATGGTGATGTAGAGCTGATGGTGAAGTACCAGTAGAACTCCTCAACAATTAACGGCCCAGCATTGGGAAAAGCAATATTTTGTAAAAGGTTATAAGTAGTTGACATTTAGGCTCTTGTAATTAGGTAAATTAAAAATCATCCAACTAAAAAGAGTGAAATAAAAACTTTTTAACAAAAAATTAAACCGACTCCCAAAAATCACTGCAAAATGAAAAATAACTTTAATTTCGGAAGTCGGTGCCAAAAACGAAAAAACAAAACTAAAGACACCGACTACCGAAATTAAAGTTATTTTTCACTTTGCAGTGATTTTTGGGAGTCGGTTTAATTTTTTGTTAAAAAGTTTTTATTTAATTGGTAATAGGTTCGCGTTTGACCACCATCTCACCTGATTTCTAATTTTGCGAACCGTTTGGTGTAAGTGGAGAAGCAAACAAAGGCAGATTTATCTCTACATAGTATTATAAAAAAGTCGCTTCCCGCCGTCTCTACGCTTAGGGTCAATTTATACTAGCGCAGAGTCGAAGCGCATCGATGCGTCTATCCATAACTGAACATAACAAATTCTACCTTAACTCCACAGCGTTGCAGTGGTAGACGCCCACGGCGTCGGACGTCGGCCGACGATCTCCAGCCACCGTAGGCGCGGGCATGCGGACAGCGAGCAAAGGGCAACTCGCTGTCCGACCATGGACCATGCCCGGGTCGACGGCGCGTTGTGTTCCACGCGCGCCTCAAAGAGCGTCAGCAATATGACGAGGCCCCCCTGTAGAGGGCCGAAGCCTGCCGGGGTCGTGGGACTTATCCCATTACCGTGACCCCGGAACGTAAAGGGCTATTGAAGGAACACCGTGGATTTTAGTCAGTACAAGTCTGACAGTCCCTCCGGCCCTGCCCGGGGTGGGAGGACTTATTTGATAATTTAGCCACGTAAAAAAAAAAACTCCACAGCGTAACGCATACATTACTTCTGAGATTTTAAAAAGACGCGCGCATTCTTCGGATTTCGCGCGTGAACAACGCTGATTGGTGCGTGCGCATTCTCGCGTATCCATGCGCGTACTAGCGAACCTACGCGTCATCAGTCAGAACACTTTAATTCCGCTTTCTTTTTCTTCTTCTTCAACTTCCAATACAAGTAATATCATAGCAAGATTAATGTCAACCATTTTACACACGTTTCAGCTACGAGAGTCAACTGGCAAATGATTCAATAGCACTGCTGTTGATGCCCATTACTACACGTAAAGGAGTGCGCGCCGATTCTGGCGAATACGCGCGCATTCGTGAGGCTTCGCTTTCGTTGTAAACAGAGAGTATATTTAGTCTTTGGTTGTTAAGAATTTGACGCTTCGATGCGCTTCGTCTCTGCGCTAGTATAAAATGACCCTTAGTATTTTAAACTATGCAAAGTCCGCCTAAAGTCCGGTTAAGTAGACTCACAGCCTTAGTGTGCTGATCTACAAGTGGCCCTATCTAAAAAAAAAAAAAAAAAAAAAAAAAAAAATTTAAACTATGCAACTGATTTTAATGCGGTTTTCATCAATAGACACAGTGATTCAAGAGATTTATTCGTATAAGTAGTACTTACATAATATATACCTTACTAATATCATGAAGAGGTAAAATTGGCAGAGGCGAAGTGCTAGTCATACATAATAGAAAAATTGCTGAGTTTAGATTTGCAATGTGATATCGTAAAAATAGTACATTATGGTACAAGTGTGTAATGTTGGTGATTACCGCTGAGGCGCCATTGAGACCCGAGCCGTCAGGTGAGGGTCTTAAGAGAGCCGAGGACGGTAATCATCAATACACACGTGTATCATACGACGTTTTTCAACACACTTGCGAGGAAAAAACAAATATGTATTGCATAAATCGTTTAATTATTAAAACAATTGGTGAATGTACAATTTTCAAAACGATATTGGATTGTTTTTGATGGCAATTTCACAGTTTGTGTTACATTGGTACTTGCCACTTCTTTAGTACCTTCATTTACTTCTTGTGTAAATGTCGGCGACAAAGGTAAATCATACAAATTACTGGAAGGAGAGGGCACCAAATAACTCACGCTAGTAGATGTACATGGTTGTGGTTCGGGGCAAAACTTTTTTGCCTTTGGCTCCAAATTAATGGCTTGCGTTATTTTGTCATTGATTTTTGCTTTGTTATGAATTGAGTCTTCTATGTACGATTCAGCGATTGCGTCAGAACGCCATCCACCATGTCGCTTCAAAGTTAGTATATCAGCCCCCGAATCAGCCAACATTGTAGCCGACGTTCTTCTAAAACTGTGTCCAGTGTAAAAATCGGCCTCAGGCAAACCTAAATACTTCGCTATTTCTCTTGGCATATTACCAAATTTGTTAATACCGATTGTTTGTGCAGTACATTTTCCTTTCTGAAAGTTTTGGAAAAAGCGGTCATTCTTTGTTTTTGTTGAACGGAGATCTTGGTATTTTTTCACTATTTCACAAAACGTTCCTTGGATTGTAAAAGATCGTGGAATCTTGGTTTTAGTCTGGGTAATTTTGACAAGAAGCATATCTCCGTGGATTTCTACATCTTTTGTTGTAATATTGTACAGCTCTTGTCGTCTACAAGCACCAGTAACACCGAATATTAAGGCAACCTGCAAAGAAATCAATTAATTAGTTCTAAGAAATTATGCTAAAGTTACACACTTGTATATTGTAGATTCGTTTCGATTAAAAATATGAAACGTACCTTTGTTGCTAGATACTGACTATCCGGAGCCTCATTCAAAAACTTTTCAACGTCGGCTGGCGACAAAACTTTAGATTTCCGACCAATATATCCATCCGAGCGTCTCTTCAAAAATGCCATCAGGTTACAGTACGTTTTGATATCAACACCATGTTTGAGCTTAACCATGCTTCTTAACATGGAATAGATGCACCACAGGGAGCTAGGTTTGTATGTATTGGCGAGTTCAGAGAAATACGCCAAAAACACATTTTCAGAAAATGACTGGGTTTTTTTGTTGCTCTTCCATTGCAGGAAACTATCGTAAGCAGCTAAATACTTTTCTCTAGATTTTGCAGGTATTAGGCTTTCGTTTGCATTTTGTGCTGCATTTAGTATTTCTGGCGGGGTTAAATCAATCAATTGTTCATCTTCTGTACTAAAACCTGACATTTTTATAATTATTTACCACACAGCAACAAATGCGATACAAACAAAATATGAAAATTAGGGGAAAATTGGGAAATGGCGCGCAATTTTTTTTTTGCACGCGCCAAATGTAAGTTGATTGATTACAGCCATACAGCCTACTTCAAAATGATAATTTTTGTGATAAAATGCAAATATTTTATAAGAAATTATTGTGAATTATAAATAATTTGATAATAATAAATGTTTTTTCGTCTTAATTAGGGACACATTTATTTATTTCAAAAATGTAAATAGATTTTCGGTGGCATAAAACCTCTTTGTTGTTACAAAAAAAAAAAAACTGTATTACCCGGTTAAATTGAAAATGCTCTGTTTACTCGCATATAATTTGCAGTTAGGTACTAACTTAACTTTGTAGGGATCATTCTATTATGCACTAGTGTGTAATATTATTATGCACGTGTATGTTATAGTTCGGTTTATGGCCCTAAGAACGATATAATAAGGCTCACTTTACGAGCAAGTGTGTTGAAAACATATTTTTGTGTGCTTACATTGCAAACGCTGGGTAAACCTTAATTACGAGATTGATCAATATACTACTGAAGTGTATAAGATTAAAAATTGGATAATGGTATACCACAGTAACCATTTAATCTTTTGTAGCGTAGGAATATTACTTTTTATACATCTTTAGTCTTAGGCCATGTATGACGTAGCTCGTAAGTTAACTCTAAGCTCTTAACCACTGTATTATATTATTGTAATCTTTGTATCCGTCGTTCAGTAAACCTTCAACTGAGAACACGCTCTTTAATTTGCCAAACCTTCTGACCACACACACATAAAACCACCTTATCGGCAAACTTTTATATGTTACAAAAAAATACTGGTTATTTACAAAGCTATTTTAAACAATAGGTACAGTATTATTCGTTAACGAATCAAACACATGTAGGTACTTCTTGAATAGCGTAGCTTAAATTGATTTCGCATATCGTCCAGTTACGAAAGCAGGTGCTTGAAATACAAAACCACATCTAGGTATTGAAGATCAAATATTATTGAGAAACTAGCTTTTGCCTGCGACTTCGTCCGCGTGGAATAGTTACTTTGGGCTAACGTTAAATTTAACCCCGATTTTGAAGCATTCTTCATTGGCGCTCCGCTCCTATTGGCCTTAGCGTAATGATATATAGCCTTATAGCCTTTCTCTATAAATTGACTATTTAATTAAAAATATTTTTTCACTTCGAACCAGTAGTTCCTGAGATTATCACGTTCAAACAAACAAACAAACTCTTCAGCCTTATATTATTAGCATAGATAGCTGTTGCCCGCGACTTCGTCCAAGTTACCGTCGCTTTTCGTAAAAAAAAAGTAGCCTATGTCCTTCCTCACGGTTCAGTGATTTTGATGTAACAGACAGATTAACTTTCGTAATTTAGTAGGGAAATATAATATGTCAATCTATAATACTGTTGAAAAATATCGCAATACCGAACCGCACAATATTATTGTTAATAGCTGTGCCCGCGACTCCGTCAGCGTGTAACTCCTTGTGTGTTATTAAGTTAATGTATTGGTAATATTGTTTAGATCACGTTCACATGAGGCTTAAGTACCTATAGAACGAAAATACTTCAGCTCAAAGCTTCCGGGTACTACTATGTTGAAAGTTGACCCGTCCGGCACGTGAACATAAAGATTTCTAGAACTGCTAACCCGGGAAAGAGCGACGTACAACTGACCATGTGAGAAACATCTGACACCGAGATCTACTCCAGCAACACGAAAAGTCTGCCCTTGAGCCTTATTAATTGTCATTGCATAACACACCGATACTGGGAATCGCGTTCTTTTAAATTGGAATGGAAAATTGTTTGGTATTATGGGAATTCTGGGAATAAAGACGGTTTCTCCTGCACCGCAATCTGTTAAAATTTGAGCCTCGATTATATTTTGTTGCAACTGGGTTACTTTTAGCCGAGTTCCATTGCAAAGTTGTGGTGGTTTTAAATTTCGGAGCAGAATAATCAGAAAGCTTCGAACTGCTAAGCTATCGGGAGTTACACGTGTTATTGTGAGTCAACCATAAAAGATAGATATATGCTGTCGTGGGATATTTTTTATATAATTTTAAGGAGAACATTTCCGTCATAAATGATTTCTGTGTAGCTTTAACCATTAAGGTTGCACACGCGACGGAAGCTTAAAAAATGGAGTAACTTCTCCCGTTTTCCCAACATTTCCCTTCACTGCTCTGCTCCTATTGATTGTAGCGTGATGAAAAGTATACTATAACCCGCTCAGGAGTATGAAAAATAATTGTACCAAGTTTCGTTAAAATCCGTCCAGTAGTTTTTGTTTCTATAACGGTTATACAGACAGACAGACAGACAAAAATTTTACTGATTGCATTTTTGGCATCAGTATCGATCCCTTATCACCCCCTGATAGTTATTTTGGAAATATATTTCATGTACAGAATTGACCTCTCTACAGATTTATTATAAGTATAGATTAGAAATTTTTACTCCAGACTAGAGTTAGAAAATCTTGATAAAAATAAATTCATCTGACTCAACGGCTACGGCTGCCATCACCTAAATGCCAAACCCCGGACATATTGGGTAAAATATTTTTTTCCCCGGACACCCTAGTAATAATATTTTTGAATTTGAGAATAAAAACAAATGTTTCATTTTATGGTTTTTATTTACTGATTACATAGTAGAAATAGTTTTTTTATTTTTATTTTCATTCAAAATAACATAAACAATGAGACGAAATACCGGAAAATAATTGAGATCGTGCTTTTTAACCGACTTCTGAAAAAGGAGGAGGTTCTCAATTCGGATGTTTGTTTGTTTTTTTTTTTTATGTTTGTTCGGGCATAACTCCGTCGCTTGCTAACCGATTTGAAAAATTCTTTTTTTGTTGGAAAGGGTATACTTCCCAAATGGTCCCTTTTATCGAAATCGAACAAGCCGTTTCTGAAAAATCAACAAAAGTCTAAAAAAGATATTTACATTGATGATCTTTTCTCTGCATTGTGTTTTTTGTTCGCGCGTTTTTAGTTTTTTGTAGTTGACATTTTGGCTTTTATAACTAGATTAATTACAAATTGACCCACTAAAAAGCGCGAAAATAAAAACTTTTTTGCAAAAAAATAAAACCGACTTCCATATCAAAACACTACAAAGCCAAAAATAATTTTAATTTCGGAAGGCGGTGTGAAAAAAAAGAAAATACAAAACCAATAACACCGACTACCGAAATTAAAATTATTTTTGGCTTTGTAGTGTTTTGATATGGAAGTCGGTTTTATTTTTTTGCAAAACAGTTTTTTTGGCGCCCGTAAGACCAATATGTTAGTGTCCGTGTTTCACCCGGATCCTTATTGAGAAATCCCCACGAACGCGCTCCATACTAGGATAAATCCGGGGAAACCCGGACGGATGGCAGCCCTTCTCGACGACAAGACTTCAAGACATACCGTTGCAGGTATTTGTGTGATGTAGTACACACTACACTATTACCATAACCTTATACCTCCTGGCAAATGTCGTGACACCATACCAGTCACACATTACTAGCACAGATAACTTTAAATAAGATTACTAGTAGAATACTAAGAACTCAACATAAGTACATACCTCCTGGCCGATGTCGTGACATAATACCCGTCATACAACGGCCAGTACAAACCAGCAAAACCATAAGTTATTACGTTTTTGACAATCTGATAAGAAACCAAGAAGAAGAAACCCGCCTTGAAAAAGACGTGACAATCCGTTAATAAACAATAATAATATAACGTCAACTTGGCGCGAAACTTCGCTGGAATGCTACGTCACCAGGCACTTTAATTCGCTCTGAAAAGCGGTTTTTATGCTCGCCCGACGCCGTGTGCAACACCAACAAGCAGCAAAGAAAGCACCCTGAACGCCGCACTAGGCAGACGCATAGGTCTCTCTAGGATACTCGGAGATCCTAACACAACGACGATCGCGGACGCAAAGGAGCGAGCGTTAGTGCGCTTTTTATAGGGCCACTCGTAGTTCAGCACACCAAGGCTGGTTACTACTTAACCGGACGATCCTGTGGTGACCTCTAAATTTAAAGACCCCCAGCCAGGGCTTACGTACTATATTTACATTTAAGGTGATACGTAAAAAATAAGACATAGCTCGAGGGGCGTAGCTTAACGGAAGACGCGGGGAGCACCCCCGCTAGAATACATTGCAAACTCGAGCGCACGCTCGCGGTGAGTTTGCGATGTAGTTTGTGTGTTTTGATGTTTTAGAATAGAGAAGGCACGGAGTCGCCAAAATCAAATACATTTCTTTTTAATCTGAACTAAACTAACTTATTCATTATATTGTTAGGTATTTAGTGTTTTACTTTATTTAAGAATGACAAAAAATAATATAACGTGTGTAAATGAACAGACCGTAACAGTAAATGATCATAATGACCTAAGAAAAAGAACTACTAGTGTAGTAAACAAATTCTTACTATGATTTTATTTAATTCATTTACTTAAAATGAGTAGTAACAAAAAGTTGCTTCAAAACTACGCTTTTTAACACGCTTTTATTAGGTCGACCTGTATGTAACTAACTATGTAATGGAATCTAAGGTAACTACTTTAACCATCTTCCAAGGGTCGTAGCGTAATGAAAATTGGCAACTGTATGTAGTTCTGATAACAATACAATAATTTGGCGAACTGATCTGATGATGGAGCCGGAAGATATGAACTGGAACTTCATGATGGAAAATCGTATCATAGCTGTTTTGGATTTCTTAGAAAAGTCTTGTAATGAACTTTGACCACGATTAGGTTTCAAGGTCTGATGATGAAGCCGGAAGATAGGCAGTGGCATTCCATGATGGAATATCGTATCATAGTCGTGTTTGTACTTGTGAGAAAAGCCACGTAATGGACTTTGAACACGATCAGGTTTCAAACAAGATCAGGTTTCAGGATAACAAACCTAAAGAAAATCCGTTATCGGTTTTCTTAACCTTTTTGTCAACTTTTTGTGATGTCACTTTCAAATCCTCTGGGGTGATTGACCGTTTAATTGTTCACTACTCGTGGGAATAATATAAAAAAGAAACAGCAACACAAAGAAAACGGAGGCTACAAAAAAAAAGGAAAAGCGCGAACAAATTTTTTGTTTTTACGTGCACTTATAAAAGCTAACTAACTACTAATTTATTATTTAATTAAAGATAATTCATCCAATTAAATTTTTTGATGGATATTTTCTTATGAATAAAAGTCAGAGTATGTAAAATATATAAGATTTAATTAAAAATTACTAAAATCTATAACTACACTATTTTCTTGGAATACATGTCTCTCGCCTTCATTTAATATTTCATCAGAGACATTTCCCCCGCATGTTTTATTTTCTTTGTTTGTATCCTTGCCCCTATTTTTATTAATTACATATTCTGGATCACGGATCTCTCATGTACCGAGGATCTACCAGTCATATCATTATTTTCAATCTCTATTAAGGTAGAGGCTCATCATCTTCACTGACCTCTCTAGTGAATGCACCAAATCATCGTCGCGTATTTCCCTTTCCGTGTCCAACTGGCGACATCGGTCTCGCGAAATACACACGCTTTTGTATTACTACACAATTCAACCAACCCGTGCTCAACTCGCGTCAAATGAGTACGTTTTTGCGGTCAAGCAACATTAAAAGAGGTTTTACAAAATAGTGTGCAATTGAATTGAACACGGTTTTTTAACTGGTCTGTTCGAAACAAATCCGTACTGATTTAGCGGGGTGCGTCTCATATCATAAAAAGTTATTTGGTATATTTTCATTTCAATAACGTTCACAAGATAGTGAGTTATACCAACTGTTGATGTAATTTCTTTAGACATAACATTTATCTATACTTATAATAAATCTCTAGAGAGGTCAATTCTGTACATGAAATATATTTAAAAAATAACTATCAGGGGGTGATTAGGGATAGATACTGATGCCAAAAATGCAATCAGTAAAATTATTGTCTGTCCGTCTGTCTGTCTGTCTGTCTGTCTGTCTGTCTGTCTGTCTGTCTGTCTGTATAACCGTTATAGAAACAAAAACTACTCGACGGATTTTAACGAAACTTGGCACAATTATTTTTCATACTCCTGAGCTGGTTATAGTATACTTTTCATCACGCTACAATCAATAGGAGCAGAGCAGTGAAGGGAAATGTTGGGAAAACGGGAGAAGTTACTCCATTTTTTAAGCTTCCGTCGCGTGTGCAACCTTAATGGTTAAAGCTACACAGAAATCATTTATGACGGAAATGTTCTCCTTAAAATTATATAAAAAATATCCCACGACAGCATATATCTATCTTTTATGGTTAACTCACAATAACACGTGTAACTCCCGATAGCTTAGCAGTTCGAAGCTTTCTGATTATTATTCTGCTCCGAAATTTAAAACCACCACAACTTTGCAATGGAACTCGGCTAAAAGTAACCCCGTTGCAACAAAATATAATCGAGGCTCAAATTTTAACAGGTTGCGGTGCAGGAGAAACCGTCTTTATTCCCAGAATTCCCATAATACCAAATAATTTTCCATTTCAATTTAAAAGAACGCGATTCCCAGTATCGGTGTGTTATGCAATGACAATTAATAAGGCTCAAGGGCAGACTTTTCGTGTTACTGGAGTAGATCTCGGTGTCAGTTGTTTCTCGCATGGTCAGTTGTACGTCGCTCTTTCCCGGGTTAGCAGTTCTAGAAATCTTTATGTTCACGTGCCAGACGGGTCAACTTTCAACATTTTTTTTACCCGGAAGCTTTGCGCTGAAGTATTTTCGTTCTATAGGTACTTAAGCCTCATGTGAACGTGATCTAAACAATATTACCAATACATTAACTTAATAACACACAAGGAGTTACACGCTGACGGAGTCGCGGGCACAGCTATTAACAATAATATTGTGCGGTTCGGTATTGCGATATTTTTCAACAGTATTATAGATTGACATATTATATTTCCCTACTAAATTACGAAAGTTAATCTGTCTGTTACATCAAAATCACTGAACCGTGAGGAAGGACATAGGCTACATTTTTTTACGGAAAACGACAGAAACGCGGACGAAGTCGCGGGCAACAGCTATCTATGCTAATAATATAATTTAATTAATTTATTTATTTGTCTCAAACCATTGATCCATAGAGTGTTAGTAAAAAACTTAACCTATTGTTAGTACGGTCGGCCAAGAAAGTGGTGTACCAGTTTTGATTTAGTTTCCCGGTCATCGAAAATTACAACAAGGTTCGTTATAAAAAGATATTACTGAAAGAGACAACATTATCATGACGTAAACCTATGTATTTAGTATTCATACGTCATATGTCACATATAAGTACATGACATTTTAACCTTTAGTATAAATGAAAAGGACATTAGTTTCTACAAAGCAATTGAAATGTTTCCAAACAAAAGTAATAAAAACTATTTAGACAACCGAATTCCATTTGAAAAAGAAAACTGACAATTGACATTTTGTCAAATATATGCAAAAAATCGATATATTTTCCGTGTTATTTTTCAATCAACTGCATATAAAATCATCTCAATGCCTGCCAACTTGACCATTGCCGAAAGAGCACAAATAATTGCCCAATTTAATGAGGGAAGCAGTATCAGTGCGATATCCCGGAATTTGAATATATCGAGGCGTTCTGTCCGCTTTTGGATTCGTCGTGAAGGAGAGGAGGGAAGTTTGTTGGATCACAGAAGAAGTGGTCGCCGGCCTGCACTCTCCAATAACGATAGAGAATTCATGAGACGGGAATATGAAATCAATGGTTTTAAGCCCACAAAACATTTTGCGGAGATGTTCGATGTGAGTGCCCAAACAATAAGGAATCATCTACATTACATGGGGTTGCACCACAGGCATTACGCCAAGAAAATATATTTGACGGATGCTCACAGACTTGCTCGTCTGAACTTCGCCAGAGAGCCCTTAGAGTTTGATTGGTCTAATACAGTGTTTTGTGATGAAAAAACGTTTAAATCCAGTCAGCATGGACGTCTTCACCTTTGGCGATATAATTCAACACGGTATAAAGATGATCATGTAATCCCAAATAGAGAATCAGGTCGAATTTCCGTAAATATTTGGGGCTGGATGAGTACGGATGGTGTAGGAGAATTGTGTTCTCTACCTCCTCGAGCGACGGCTGTAAATTATATCGACGTGCTTCAGAATGCAATGCTACCGACAGTCCGTAATGTTTACCCGGAGAACGAAGTGCCACAATTTGATTTTGTTCAAGATAATTGTTCAATTCATAATGCGAGGATCGTAAGAGCCTGGTTTCGTTCACACACTGACGTAAGGGTAATTCAGTGGCCCTCAAGATCGCCGGACCTCAACCCGATAGAAAATCTTTGGGGCCTTATGGTCCAACGATGGTCGCATCAAAATGAAAGAACCAAACAAGCTCTTATTAGTCACTGTAATTATATCTGGGAGGAAATGCGGGGAACCGATATTTGCTCACGGCTTGTTGGTTCAATGAGGTCTCGTCTTTTAGAGGTTATAGAGGCCAACGGCGGTTACACCCGTTTCTAATTTTTAAAAATTTTCAATATCTTCTAAATATTACTATATATGCTATGTTTTTGTTTGTTATAAGTATTTTAAAATTGATTGTAGAAATTTAATAAAAGGATAAATCTATTTTTAGCTTGTTTTTTATTGATATTGTAATTACAAGTTTACAGAAATTGTAGGTTTGTGGACTCGCCTTGTGCCTTTACAATTTTATGTAACTTGTTGATTACAATTCTGAATTTGTAGATACAATTTTGTCATCAAAATCTACAGCCCCCCGCCGTTGATTTTACGACGTCATTGGTTCCATCAAGTTCAAACTAAGAACAGCTGTCACGTTACAAACAGTAATAGTCGTTATCAATAATCAGATAAAGACAGCAATAGAAGTTGTCAGATCGATCTGCAAGCGAAACTAATCTTTATCACCTATGAATCTGCAAGCGATATTCAACCTTAGGGTGGTACACCACTTTCTTGGCCGACTGTACAATAAATTAAAACATACCATCAATTTAATTGGCGACATGCACGCCTGTGCGCACATGCCTACGCCTTATTGCGCACTTTAAAAACGATTACTTTGCTTTTAGTTTCATTATACCTCAAGCCATGAGCCTCCGCATAACTCTCACAGACGGCCAACAATTTCCTTAAGCCACAGATTGATGGACTGAGCAACACCATGTCATCAGCATAACTTATGTTGTTGATCATTCTTTCATCAATAGAGCATCCGACCATGCTGCCGCTCAACTCACCAACCAGCCGATCCATATATAGGTTAAAAAGACTGGGTGAAGTTAACCCTCCCTGCCTTACGCCACAATCTAGCCTGTAAAACTCAGAATGAGCATCAGCCCACCTGACATAATTCTTTTGATTTTTATACCAATATTGAAATATGTTAATGAACTCTGCAGGTAGCTCGGTATCATCCGATAATTTCCGCCACAAAATGTCATAGTTTACCAGGTCAAAAGCTTTTGACAGGTCGAGAAAGCAGCCATACACTGGTGTCTTCCGGTCAGTGTAGTACTGCACAGTCTGTTTGAGGCACAGGATTGCACTTTCAGTAGACAAACCGGCTCTAAATCCAAATCCAAATCTGCGCGTCATGTAATTGAAGGCTGAAGAGTTTGTTTGTTTGTTTGAACGCGATAATCTCAGGAACTACTGGTTCGAATTGAAAAAATATATTTTGATTAAATAGTCAATTTATAGAGAAAGGCTATAGGCTATATATCATTACGCTAAGGCTAATAGGAGCGGAGCGCCAATGAAGAATGCTTCAAAATCGGGGTTAAATTTAACGTTAGCCCAAAGTAACTATTCCACGCGGACGAAGTCGCGGGCAAAAGCTAGTATACTCTAAAACTTATTTCTTTTAACGTTATTGGATATAACGTTTATTTAATCGAAAATCATTAAGCCTATCGTTTAAAATATATAATATTGCGAGTAATTTGATTGAGCGTGCTGCGGAAGCGGCGTGACAGAAACGAATTGCTGCGAAACCGATTCCACGTCTGTTCCATGTATGTCCTACCCCTAGAGTGTTATTTAAAATCGCGTAGGCGCGGAGGGGCGAGGCGGCTCGCGAGGTGAGGAGCAGGTGGTTTTAACACTCGCCGCCGCGGCTGAGGCTGGTCGGCGAAGCCAGCCAGCAAGCCGCAGCCGCGGTGGTGAGCGTGAAACACATCTGCGAGGATAAGCTTGCATGGGACCGCCGGAGCCCTGCAGCACCGGAGCCGTGACAGAAACTATGCCTGCTGCATGTTGCATGCTTGCTTGCATCAGGGGTGGATCTACCTATGGGCTATTTGGGCTGCAGCCCAGGGCCCCATGGATATAAGGGCCCCCCTGCCAGTTTTCATTAATAAAATAGACGATACTTTTAAATCTATATTATATAATAAATCGAAAATATGTAAAATTCAAACACAATTTTGGCAACGCCATAATCGGCCAATCCGTATGTGCGACTATCGAGAACGAAGCAGGGAATTCCCTTGTCTCTTATAATGATCGGGTATTCAGTGTTAAAAAATACTTAATACCCCTAGGAAGGGCGTAGGGTAGTTTCCTAAAATATTTTATTTAGTCCGTCACGTAGTTTAACAAAAAAACATTCGATACGTATTTTTTATTTTTTCACATAATTGAAAAATTAAGACGATACAGTGAGTTGAAGTTTCGCGTGACGTCACACTCCAGTATAATTCTTGGCACTGTGTGACGTCAGCAGCCCCCACTCCTATACTTTGAAGCTTTCCATTTTGTGAATTTTTCTTGACTTGAAAGGGCAAAAAATACGTGATCAATATTTTTTGAAATTCTACCTGATGAACCAAATAAAATAATTATTTTGTAACACAGGAAACTACCCTATTGCGTTGGGCTTGGGTTGTACCGCCACAATTTTGTTATTGTCATCTAAATACAAACTTAGTGTTTAATTGTCACAACTGTGTGTGAGTATGGATATTTAGTGTGCTATTAAGTGATAAGTAACTTATTCTAATCAAATTCAAATTATTTATAAAACGTAAGCTATTTCAGGAAGCTATTTACACAGTCAAAGATTATATTGAGGATTAAAAGGCTTGGGAATTAGTTGCTCCAATGATATACGTACTTATGTGCTCTTTTTTAATATATTTTGCTGAGTTAATGATTAACTTTCTAAAGTATTGTATATACCTACTTTGTATTTAATTATTTCTTTTTTCGTTTTTTGATCTTTTATATTTTTATTATTATGAATGTGAGGAATATGTAGGTTATTATTTCTTTTTATGTTATTTTCATTATAATTTACAGTTGATGTATGGCTGTTTGAGTATTTGTCTTACCTACCCAAATGTCCTTACTTTGATACTGTTCGTCAGATCGTTGAGCTCCTTAAGTTCAAAGTTGAGCTACACGATAACTGACAAATGTTTGCACTCTAGATGCTCCGCTCAAATTTGTGACTTATCGTACTTATAATAATTGAAAGTAATCTGATTATGATATGATCCTACAATGCTCCTAATTTAAGAAATCTACACTAATATTATAAAGCAGTAAAGTTTGTTTCTTTGAATGCGCTAATTTTTGAAAGTACTGGGTGGATTAAGATAAAATTTGGTATTGAAGTAGGTTCAAGCTTGAGAAGTGTTATAGGCTTCTTTTTACCCGACTGCTAGTTTGTAAAGTCTTTGCATATTTTCCTTCAATATAAGATAAGATAAAATTTATTTGTACATAAGAAAAGACACGTAATACATAAAAGATAAACAGTAGGTTGTACAGCAAATCTAAAAATTAGTGTCAGATTTCCGGCACCTAAACTAGGTACGCAGACCTGTATCTTAGGAGTCGGAGATATTTCGGCATTGGCAATAAATAACACGACCGTGACATTTCGGTTACAATATTTCTGTTGTCAACAGCAAAAGAAGGTTGTGTGTGTATTTATGAGTGTCTGGAAGGTTTGTGTGTGTATGTGTTTGTGTGAGTGGGTGTGTGTATATGCGTGTGTGGGCGACGGTGTGCTTATGTGTGAATGAGAGATAGTATGATTCCATAGGAGTATAAATAAATTTAAATTTCGATACACAATATTTTTTCTGCTTCGTCATAAGATAAAAGAAGTAGCCAGTTCTTAAGTTTTTTTTAATTCGTGAGTCGTGAGTCTATAAATGGAAATAATTTTATTAATTTTGTTATAAATACGTGAACTTTGTGCTAAAAATTGACGACTTGCAAATGCATATCGACAAGGGATTGCTTTGCATACTGGAAAACCTTTGCGCCTTTGAAGTAGGTTTTTGTCTAGAGGAAGAGTACGGTGTCTTCGCTGGATAGAACGGAGGATATATAGCTGTCTGACTGTGAGGATTTGTGCGTCAGAATATAGCTGGTCAGTAGAAAAGTCTCTTGGTTTAAAGAGCATCACTTTCAGTAATGCTCGTTGTCAGTTAAACAGATTTTGTCCTCTTAATCTGTATCATGGATACTGTGGAGTTTTTTTGCCGGTTTTTCTCCCTAGAAAACGACCAATTTCAAACCATGCACTAACTTCTGACGTATTGTAAGTGCCTATGTGGGCCTATGTGAAATAAATATGTTGAGTTTGAGTTCGATAATCATATTGTTTTGGCTAATAATTATAATTTCAAATTAATTTTATTTTATAATTTGGAATTCTTGTTTCAAAGTTTGGCATAACCGTGCCCCTTGTATCTACGGCCCACAACCTCAACGACGTTTACAAAACGAACTCTAAAAATGAATGCACCACCCGTTATTAGTTTGCTCGTGTCCGATCTGGAAATTTCGACCTGAAAAATGAACCCTGTGGTTGTCGATGACGAATTAAAGGCGATTGTGGGAGCTGATGATCACCCGATCTGCGGCTGAATTAGAAGCAGCTTTCAACGCTAGTATCAAAACAATATTGGTTTACTTGCGTCAAATTGGCAAGGTAAAAAAGCTTGACGTCTGCCCCACGAATTCAGTGATCATCACCGCGAAGGACGCATCGAGACGTACCTTGCACTGCTTAACAGGCACACAAACGAAATAATTTTGTTGCCTGCGGTGAAAAATGGATCCTGTTCGACAATCGTAAGCGAAATTGGTTGGATCCTGGATTAGCATCTAAACGTTTTCCTAAACGAAAACTGACCCCTAGAAAAGTGATGGTCCCTGTTTGGTGGTCTAACCCTGGTGTAATGAGTTATCTACCAAACAGGATGAGCATTACTGCAGAACTGAACACAATTATGGAGAAGCTCGCACATCTCCAACCAGCTTTGGTCAATCGCTCGGCTCCGCTGCTCTTGCACGACAACGCGCGTCCTCATACTACACAGCAGACGGTCTACAAGTTACAAGAGCTGGTGTTGGAAGTACTCCGCCATCTGTCGTACTCACTAGACCTTGCACCTACAGACTTCTACTTTTTCCTGAATTCTAAACTTCTCGGGAAAAAATCAACATCATAAAGGCAGTAAAAATGCCTTTGCAGAATTTGTTGCCTCCCGTCCAACTGATTTCTTCAAGAAGGGTATCAATAAGCTACCAGTGCGTTGGAAAAGATCCATCGATTGCATGAGTGATTACTTTGATAAATAGAAATAAAATATATAGACAAAAACACGATGACTGATTTCATGAATAACGGCAATATCATTGGTAACCCAACTAGCACAAATGGGCTGCATTAGAGCTTTCGAGCGTATCCGATTATTACTTATGGTAATAGACGTAAGCGCTAGAGCGTCTACTGCAGACATAAAGGAGCCGCTTTAGCGCTATTTGGGCGCCATTTTATGCAACCTAAAGTTCCATTTAACCTGCACAACGGTTGCATAAAGGTTCCTTAATAGCTATAACGATTTATTAACGCTATACTAAAGCTCTCGTAGCGCTACTTTTGAATGATTTTGAACTACTTTGAACGAATGAATTGATTATAGTTCTTTATTGTATATCTTCAGTTGACATTGTTTGTAATATTTTGGTAAAGTGTTTTCGTCGCCATCATGAAAATAAAACATAAAGAAGTAAATGTTTGTATTCTGTATTAGCAAGATATATAAAGATACTTAAAACGCTGTCCAGTTTACTGTAGATATATAAGATAATTTTCGAGTAATTTTAACGCGTTTTTATGATATTTAAAAAATTAACAAAAGATATGTGATATTTTTTATTTATTATACAGAATAAATTTTATTTCCGTATTTTTACGTGTCGATAACTTACTATTCGCAAGTGGCCGATTGTTTACCGGTACATTTAATGCACATTTAACTGAAAAACCAATGTATATCAACTCAATTTTGCAAGTGAATTATAAGTTTTCTTAAAAAATCATGGCGTCATTGTACTGTAGTCATAACCTGCAATTTGAGCTCTAATAACTCCCTTTTGAGAATCATAGCGCTAATTTTCACCCTTCTAACGCTTCCAGTGATTTTTGTTCCCCTAGTGCAACTCACAGCCACAAAAAGCTCCTATTTTCCTGTTTTTGAGGTTATAAGATTCATTATTTGTATCCTTAAGTGTATTGTAAGGTGTACAATAAAGTATATAATAAATAAATAAGATCTAGTTACGTACTTATTCGTTTAGCATCCATTTTATTAAATGTTTTATAATAGTTACAAAAGCGGCTGTAAAGTGGCGAATGGATTGAGCCTGCAAGGAATGACTATTGCTACTAAAGGCCTTAGTTACACTGATGATTTTTTTGTAACTACAGTATGCATAAGAGTTTCTATTATTTCTATAATGAAACTTATAGTAGTATAATAGTGGTTACTATAACTATAACCTATACAAGTTACAATGGAAACTACTATGCAGCTGTGAGTGGCAGAATGACCTTCGTAACTCTCATATAAAGGTGTAAGTGGTAAATGAGTTCTACCGGGGACTACTGTGAAGGCTAGGGTAGTATTTGATTCAGCTTATAGCACCTTAAGTAACTTTTATAACTATAGACGTTTACGGATGCAGATATGCAACTCTGAACTGCTTTTTGAACCCTTAAAGCGCTATTTTACAGCCCAAAGTAACAAAATAGGCTGCTATTTCCACTAATGTGCTCGTTGGGAATGGCTTTCAGTATTAATATACCAGACGTACTACAGGGCACCATCCTCACTTGGTCAATATACCACTTTGTCATACTATGTAATTCTCCTCTACATTTATTGTGCGCACTTTGTCGGTCGGACTTCGGTCGGACTTCGACCGGTCTTCGAATCGGTTTGGAACTCTCTGTCGGCTTCTGTGTTCTTTTGCACATATGACCCGTCTGCCACCTTTAAATATATAATTTCTTTATTTCGGATCAACAAATACAAATAATCCATAGTGTTAGTAGCAAAAATTACTTAAAAAACTATGTTAGTAAATTTAAATATGCATTATCAATACACACGCTGCCTCTTACAAACAGGCACGTGCCTTTGCGCCCTGTGCTTTACAAATGGACTATCCACTTTGCTACTTAATGTGCATAGGATGCCGTTGGAACTCCCACGCAACCGGCCAATAATTGACGCTGTTCTTTTCCTCATAATAGCATGAAAGTCGTCAACATGGGCTTCCGCGAACATCTGCGAAGCGCTACAGAAGCGCGGAAGCCCCATCAACATCCTAAACCCATTATTATACTGTACGCGTAGGACGTTGTAGGCCCGCTGCGTATATTTCACCCACAAGCTACACGTGTAGAAAGTTTGGCAAAATGCTTTAAAAAGCGAAACTTTAACACCCTTACTACAACGTGCAAACCTGCGGACTACCATATTGCACCGAACCGCCAACGCCCTACGCTCCCTCTCTATGTCCGCATCATCGGATAAGTCCTCCGTAACTATATGTCCCAAGTATTTAAACTCTGAAACTCTCTGCAGAGTTGTTCCGGTTAAAGTCACTGAAGGAACATTATCCAATGTGCTAGACCCACATTTAAAAATCATTAATTCACTTTTTTTAACATTATAAGTGAGCCCATGTGAAGCAGCATAGGACTCGCAAACAACTAATAATTTTCTAAGGGCACTGATTGATGGGCTCAGCAAAACCATATCATCTGCATAACTGAGATTATTCACCATCGTGCCATCAATAGAGCACCCGACATTGGCTTTGCTGAGTTCATCAATCAATTGATTCATATAAACATTAAATAAAACTGGGGACGTTAACCCACCTTGCCTAACACCACACTCCAAAGTGTACGCCTCAGAGTGAGCGCCAGCCCACCTAACACTGTTAGTCTGCGAACTATACCAAAACTTCAAAACATCAATAAGCTCCTCTGGTACTTCCAATAGTTCAAGTTTTGACCATAGTTGGTCGTAACAAACAAGGTCAAAAGCTTTGGAGAGGTCGAGAAAAGCCGCATATACTGGTGTTTTTCTATCGGTGTAGTACTTAACAGTTTGCTTAAGTGCCAAAATAGCAGATTCAGTTGACAATTCCTTCCTGAACCCAAACTGTGCGTCATGTAACCTTAAATATCCAGCAAGGCGACGCTCAAGCAAACCATCAAATACCTTCCCGATTATAGTGGCCAGCGAGATAGGCCTATAGTTGGCTTTGTCCCCTATATCGCCTGTTTTATTTTTTACCACTGGCACCACCACGGTTCTCATAAGGTCCATTGGCAAATATGTATGACGGATACAAAACGTATAGAACATTGCCAACACTCGGTAGACGTGAGGTCCCGCATATAACAAATGCTCAACACCAAGTCCGTCGTGACCTACCTCTGGATAAACTTTGTACCACTTTTTTCACCTCCTTAGCAGTAAACCCCAAGGGAAACAGCACAGGCACTCTAACTTCGGCTCGACATTGAATACCCGTAAACTCAGAAGGTATCGCAAAATGGTCCTTAAATATGTTAGCTATGCGCTCCGTATCCGTCTCACCATCAATACTCACAGGAAGGCTCGGCCTAGGATTAGTTTTATTCGTTTGTTTCCAAAAACTTTTAAAGTTCTTTTGGGCGTGCCTCTTGGCTATTAAATCCATTTGTATTTGCGATTTATTATTTTGGCAATACCTTAACTGATTTTTAAACATTTTTTTAGCACTTTTCATTTTATCATAAACAAGGCCCTGTAAGGGCATTCCATTCAATTTCCATAATTGAAAACTCACACGGGCCTCCCTGTGAGCATATTTGACATATTTATTCCATCCTAACACATGCTTTCTCTTCCCGACCCCCCCCGACTCATAACTCTGAATGGCTGCTTCCTGAAGTGTACTAATAGTTTTTTGGTATAGCTCGTCGATAACCAACCTATGTCTGACATCTGTACACATTTTATCACAGCACTTAGCGAGTACCGTGGGGAAATCAATGGTTTTTAAAACAGTATTACAAGCTTGTTGATAAATATTTATCTGTGAAGTATTTCGTTCTCCCCACTTAATTTTTGTATTAATATTGTTAGTATCTATACAATACAAATCAGACTTCACTCGAGTTAGCCTTGGGTTACATTTTATTTTTAAAGGAAAGTGGTCAGACCAGTAAACATCATGACATATCGTAACATCACTGACCGACTGCCACGCAGCTTCAGTAACCAAGCAATGGTCCAGCCAGCGCCTCGATCCATGCGCATCACTTACAAATGTATAGCTATTGCTCCCCAGACCAAGCGTAGTTACATCTGCGCAAACCCATTTCTGTTCCAAACAAAAAGCATGCAACTCCTTACCGAACAATTCTCCGGGATGAGCATTAAAGTCACCCAAAATGAACACAGACTCAATACCAATAGATTCAATCGTTGCTACAATCTCACTCAAACACTCATCAAATTCCGTAATGTTATCTAAACAGTCTGTAGGCATGTATACACTAAAAAACAACATGTCCCGATTTGCAACAGTAGCTCTTATAGCTATAATGCGATTACTTTTGCACGGCACAACAGACACTGAGGTAAAAGTATTTTTACGCCACAACAAGGCCACGCCCCCATAGGGCCTACCTCTCAATAGCCCAGCTGATAGATCAACGCTAGATTTACCAGTGTACATAAAATCTTGATTTATCTCTCCAAGCATTGGTATCTCAGGCGGCAGCAACCAGGTTTCCTGTATAGCTACGATATCTGCTGTCTGACACAAACATTTGATGCACTCATATGATCTCTTGATGCCTTTACAATTAAAACTAATTAGTGTCATACAGTTTTCATTATCCATTTTTATTTGTGTTACTTTCTTTCTCCAAAGTCTGAACAATATCCTTATGTCTATTGCTGAAATTAACATAACGCCTAAATGCTACTCCCTCTGGCCAGATGTTTTCATCCATAAATACAGATAATTTTCTTATAGGAATATCAAACTTATAAGCCACGTACTGTTTAGGTTCTTTCATCTTTATCTTGGTGAGCTCAACGGATACATTCGTTTTGTTAAATATATACTTTGTAATATCATCCATGGAGGCGTTTCTATCCACCTTGTAAATATAGAAAGGTATAAACACTTCTGCCGCCTTAAAACTTCCATTAGTATTACACAATCCTTTGCCCATATTTCCTATAAACCGATTTTTATTTTCACTCCTGTGACGAGTAACTGTAATCCATCCATCACATGCCTGTTTAGTAAACTTACTGTTTTCCTTAATTACATTCGCATAAGTTTTAACAGTATCCCCAATATTTTGTTCCAATGTTAGTAATGACGACGCGCTCGTTAATGAAACCGGTTTGTTATCAAGTTTTGTTCTGTATGCCGACTTACTGACTGGGCTCGTTAACGTAATATCGATGCTATTATCTATGCTCTGTGAGTGAGCGTGATCGCCTCCAATATTATCGCACATATGGCTCGGTGTAGGTAGACGCACCTGTTCTAGTGTGACCTTGTCCATTTTTTCCGCAATTTGTTCCGCCGGTATAGTCTCAATAACCAACTGATTTGAATTGCCTGACAACTCATTAGTTAATTTCGTAGAAACAGTTTCACATACGTTGCTCTTCAAGAAACAAACACTGTCATTTATAGCTCTAGAATAAGACCCCATAGAAGATTGTGTTCCAGTAAAATTACTATTAGCACACAATTCTACCTTTAAGGACTCAAGCTCTCCTTTCGTCGTGTAATTGCTCTTTATAGTATCCAATTCTTGACGAAGTATCAACAAATCTTTTAACAATCTTGTCACATCGATGTGAAGGTAACTTTTGAATCTCTCGAGCCACGAATATAGGTATTAGATCTGGATCCGTACATTTTAAAAGATCTATAATATCCTCTACATCCCGTGCAGTTTTTCCCTTATTCTTTCGTTGTATCATACGCTTTGCGCTAGGAATTGCTTGAAACAATAGCGATTTAGCTCGATTTATTTCTTCATCTTTGAAACCACTAACACATATCTGCACTAGGCTCACATTGTCCATTACTTCCAGTTTATTTTGTATAAAACAAAGCATTTCGCTAATCACAATATTGCAATTATTACATTTTACAACGTCCGATGACATTTTAACAACATAACGGTCATTAACCTCTCGCTCACGGGTGAAGGACACGTCCGTTCGCGCTACCGCTACCCAAAGAGTATGTAATACACTATGTTTTACCGCTACCCTAAATAGATCGCGATCCTATTTTTCGGCGAGTCCAGTGCGAAGTACCCCCCTCTCTCGCGTCTCCCGCACCCCTCCAGCTTAACTGTAAAGTAAGAGTGAAAAATCTCCGGCAGATGCCTTGCCACCACGAATTTTGGCCCTGGCAACGCACTTTCTTTCTATTTCATTAAGAAAAAAGCAGAAGAAAAATATTAGTTTAGTCCTGTCAAATTAAGATATTCCATAGACAATTTTAGACTCGATTAAAAAATTGGTTACTAAAAATACGTCAATTTACGTCAGGCGCTGACTAATTTGACAGAAATAAACTAATATTTTCTGTCCTTTTTATAATGAAATAGTAAGAAAAAGATGCACTGAACTTTAGTTTAGTTTGTGAACAAGACAATCCGCGCCAATGTATTTCTTTCTATCTTAATAGGAAATAAACAGTTTATTGACTAATTTTTTTCCAAGAAGTTAGTAGTTAGACACTGTTGATCATCCAAATTTAAAAATTATAATGGCGACTCTAATCTTCTGTTTTCCGAATCACATGTATTATCCGAGGTCTGCTCCGGCGCTGTGATTTTGTCTCTGTAAAATAAAACTGGTATGTAAATATTCAAAAATATGGAACCCTCATAGTTCGTCATGTCTGTCCGTGCGTCCGTTCGTATGTCACAGCCATTTTATTCCGAAGCTATTAGGAATATACATGTGAAACTTGGTAGGTAGACGTATTCTGTAAACCGCTTTCAGATTTTATAAAAAAAAATATTTAAAATAAAGGGGGGCTCACCATACATGGAACTGAAACTGAAAAAAATTTTTTTTTTCATGAAACCTATGCGTGTGTGGTATCTATAGATAGGTCTATAAAAATGACATAGGGGTTTCTGAAACTACTTTTTATAAAGTCAATCGTTTAAAAGATATACGCTACCAAAGTGGTAAAATGTGTACCTCCCCCCCCCTCTAACTTCTGTAATAATGGAATGCAAATCTATGTCTGTAGATCTTAATGTATACTTTCAACCAAAATTGGTTTGAACGAGATCGGGTCAGCATTTTTTGTGATACAACATATTTTCTAAAACCGCAAATATAACTTTGTAATTCATACAAACACTATGAAAAACAAAGTTATTTGGCGTAGTTGTAAAAAATGTAAATAACTTAGTTTTAAGAAATTTGTAAGGTTTTGATTTTCGTCAAATAAATATACATATTATATTATATTACATTATATTATAATAGTTACTACGAAACCCTTCATGGGCGAGTCTGACTCGCACTTGGCCAATTATTTTCCGTCATTTTACGAGCATGATCCCTCAGGCGTTCCAAATGTCGGTTTTTAGGGTTCCGTAGCCGAATGGCAAAAAACGGAACCCTTATAGTTTCGACATGTCTGTCCGTCTGTCTGTCTGTCCGTCCGTCCGTATGTCACAGCCATTTTATTCCGAAACTATTAAGACTATACATGTAAAACTTGATAGATAGATGTATTCTGTGAACCGCTTTCCGATTTTAAGAGAAAATTTAAAAAAATATTTCAAATAAAGGGGGCTCCTCATACATGGAACTGAAACTGAAAATATTTTTTTTCATGAAACCTATACGTGTGTGGTATCTATAGACAGGTCTTTAAAAATGACATTAAGGTTTCTAAAATTACTTTTTCATAAAGTTAATCGTTTAAAAGATATATGCTTCCAAAGTGGTAAAATGTGTGTGTCCCCCTCTAACTTCTATAATGATGGAGAGAAAAATCTAAAAAAAACATATGTTGTAGATCTTAATGTAAACTTTCAACCAAAATTAGTTTGAACGAGATCGAGTCAACAGTTTTTGAGATACAGTATATTTTCTAAAACCGCAAATATAACTTTGTAATTCATACAAACACTATGAAAAACAAAGTTATTTGGCGTAGTTGTAAAAATTGTAAATAAGCTACTTTTAAGAAATTTGTAAGGTTTTTGGTTTTTTTTTTTTTCAAATAAATATATTACTACGGAACCCTTCATGGACGGGTCCAACTCGCACTTGGCCAATTTTTTCACCTTTCGTTGTCTTTTATGCTTATTCCCCATATCGGTAAACTAATGTTATATAAACCTTGTTCACTTGTCAAATATAGATAAATAAAATCAGAAAACAAGACTAAACAATAACTATTTCGATAAAAAAATATAATCATGGTTGCGGGAGGAACCGACACAGGTCTATCACTGACAAAGGCCGCAGGCGAACTGGGCGGGCATAAGAAAGTGACAGAGTCTATTACTTCCACGTGCGAAAAAAAGAGAGCGCAACAATGCGCTGGAACCAAAATAAAACAACGTAAGCGCCAAGCCAAATAAAAATTGTTTAAAAATAAATTAAGCTATGTATCAAAAATATTTTCAGTCATAGTTTTTAATTACCTATTATGCACATTTTGAATGCAATTTTGAAATGAAATTCCTTAGGATTTTAGAATTACAGGAAAAAAAAAAAATAGAGGTCTTTTCGGAATCAAATTCGATGGAGCAAATTTAACCCAATTTCGTTTTCCTTCGGTAAAAGTATTAATGAAATAGTCAATAAACATATTACCAAAAATTAAATCCATACTTGCTGGAATAGTGAAATAAATGGTGACGAAAAAACCCCTAATTTATTTTGGTATCGCCTTAAACAACCGCACGCTAAGGGCACTCCCTGTGCAGTACGGGCCTCGGCATAACGGATTCGTTGGTGGAGGGCAGCAAAGGGTCAGGCTGGGTCATATTATTATTAATTGGGTTATTTATTGCTACTGGCTCAGCATCGCGGGCTGGCTCGTTTGGCAAAGGTCGGGGAGTGTTGCCGTTACAAGTACGCGGACGTTGCGATGGGCCTCGTCGACGAGGTCGGAATGCGGAACGCGTTTTGTTATTGTGTTTTCTAAGAGTGCTAGGGACAGGACGAGGAAACTTGTAAAGGAGTCAAGAAGCGACTGCGGTGATAGCGCACGCGCTATGTCCGCAGCCGTCTCCTTGCGATTCGGCCCATATGACATGATGTCGGTGGGGCCATGGGTGGTTGGCGGGATTGCTCTCTTGTCGGATTGTGGTGGGATCGTCGGGTTCATCTAGGACGAGGAAGTTTTTGAGGGTGTGTATCGGGCGGCCGATATAATTCAGCAGAGGTGAAGTAACGCACTGAGTGTCGTTTCAACACTTGCTTTATAGTCGGGATTTTGAGGTCTACGTGGAGATCCTCGTTCCTCAAGTACCAGGGCAAGGACAAGAGCATCAGGGTCCTCGAAAGGGGGTAGGGCAGACCTACGTTCGACCTCAGCATCCACAAGGGAAAGGTGGGCTGGGTCAACTGGTTGAGTGCTGGGAGAGCACTGGGCTTCCAGACTGTCGGCTCGGCATTCAGCTTTGTCTTCGTTGTCGAAGGCAATGCTTTTATCCGGGCGGATAAGGGGAGGCATTGAGGCAGCCTCAGTGGCGCGCAATCTCCTCTGAAGTTGCCAGAAGGGACACACACCTGGATTTTACCACGAACCACGGAGCAGCCGCGTCTCTCACCACGCGCGTCGCACGCCGCGGGGCATCGAGCGACCTCCAGAAATGTAGTTAATAATAAAATTGTAAATTCGTAGAACAGACACAACATCGACCATGATCATTGATACATATATATAAAGAGGCACATTTGGCAAAATAAATCAATTCATATTCTCACACCGACAGCGAACTATGTACGTGTTTAATTTACTGCATCACTCCCATTAAAATCTGTTTACTACTATCATTTCTTTGTCTAGTTTGTATCTAAAGTCTATGATAATTTGATATTGTTGTATGCAGGATGATAATATCAATAATATTCAGTTGGATAAGCAATTAACGCAGTTACATTAAACCAATATAGCAGTTGGATAAAGTTAATTGCTTAGCGCTCTGCAACACACTGGAGGGAACAAAAAATAAAACTCTAGAACTACATTTTAAATTATTTATTTTCTTAAACCTAATACAGATTACACAAACAGTTATCTAAAATCATACATCATTCAAGAATCACCACAAAGTCCACACAATTAAGTTCAAATGATTTAATTCGGAAAAATACAGTCCATTTCCACAGGTAGGTATCGGCCAGAGTGAAGAGCTTGCACACTAGGGGTCGAGACGAAATATCAAAAATATGCAACTACCATTATCATTTTATACTAAGTAATGATGGGCAAAGGCTACGTAACGTAGCGTTACGTAACAGAGTATGTCAGCTAAGTGTTTGTTCGATCCCAGGAAATCACCAAATATGTACTAGCACCTACTGCCTATACAGTGGCCACATAATATAGTATTCGCCAGGAGACAAACTATAGTTAATAGCTGTTAACGTATCTGGTCCGTCAGATATATTAATAAAAATGTCAAACACATACTTTAAGAAGTCAATAAAAGTTTACAAATATAAAGCGGTGGGGGCTGATGTGAAGTATTTTGTTGACCTGACTCAAGAAAAAATATATATCCGATATTTTTCTCTAATATAATACATGCTTGCAATATTTTCTGAGCCTGTGTTTCCTGATACCTAGCTATAATCTGGGGGTCTTTAAGTCACGAGTTGTAACGATACCTTCTACTTCTCCAATAAAAGAGGGTAAAATAGATGTACCATTAAATTTAATGTAGTATTAATAAACAGTATTTTATAAAAACCTGCCTACCTATCTACCTATCCTAGAAACCGGCCTACCTACCTATCTGACACACTCTCAGGAGAGAAGAGGAGGAGGTTTAGAGTATAGTACTAGCGGGACGGCTTGGCAGGCCACTCCAGGATCACCTTCTCCTCCACGATGTCTTCGTCGTACAGCAGCTCGAGCAAGGCGGTCTGGCAGTAGGCTCCCAACAAGGCGTCTGGGCAGCAGGCTCTCAGCAAGGCGTCAGGGCAGCAGGCTCTCAGCAAGGCGTCAGGGCAGCAGGCTCCCAGCAAGGCGTCAGGGCAGCAGGCTCCCAACAAGGCGTCAAGGCAGCAGGCTCCCAACAAGGAGTCAGGGCAGCGGGTACTGCACTTCTTCTTCCATCACTCTTCGTCAAAACTCGTCGAGAACTAAACTCTTCAAAAACTGGTCATAGACTGAACTCCGGAGATGGCCCCCAGCGCCTTTTATACCCAGCTCAGCGTTCAAAATCCATTCCATTCTCATTCTGTACCAGAATTCAAATTGTAGAGTCCAAAATAGTCCATCTTGCCAGTTATTTGATCAGCCAGTTATATTCGAGCATAATTTATTAAACCTCTTCGATAAAATCTGAGAGTGTGTTTTAGAAATTTATAATTATAATTTAAAATGCCGTTAATCAGTAGACAACCACAATATAATATACAATATTAAGCTAGTCCTATCGATAAAAGTGAATAACAATTATATAATAAAAGTATGAACAACCTTTTTAGTCTATTAGCCATTCAGTGACTACAAAGAAGAAGAAATTACAGTTTGTCAGCCTTGACGTAAAAAATGTCATGACAAGAAAATATTTGTTTTGATGGATGAATTATGGATTATGATTACAAAGAAAATGTAAGTTATTTGGTATTTGTAATAACAGATACTATATTTATAAATTTAAAATGCCGTTAATCAGTAGACAACCACAATATAATATACAATATTAAGCTAGTCCTATCGATAAAAGTGAATAACAATTATATAATAAAAGTATGAACAACCTTTTTAGTCTATTAGCCATTCAGTGACTACAAAGAAGAAGAAATTACAGTTTGTCAGCCTTGACGTAAAAAATGTCATGACAAGAAAATATTTGTTTTGATGGATGAATTATGGATTATGATTACAAAGAAAATGTAAGTTATTTGGTATTTGTAATAACAGATACTATAGAGTGAATAGTTTACTTTTAGATAAACGTGCTTCATCTTCGACCACATCATAGCTTACTATTAGCTGAGATGGTAGCATGGACGTACCCAGGGGGGGTTCACACATGTTCTGGAAATCTCGCAGAACATGTGTGAACTCGCCTAATTACTAATCATAGTGTAAACGGGGCCTTATGCTCTAACTTTTAAATAAACCGCGCAGTAGACACTGGCAAAATGCACGGTGCAATTGCCAAAACACCGCGCGCGACGATGGCGGACGAAGATTACCAAATCTAGCCGAGCGTCCGAACGCTCGGCCAGTGTTGCAGTTTCAGCGACTTTGTCGCTATATCTGGTGGTTTTTGCATGTGCTTAGCGACTATTTTACGATCTAGCGACTAAAATAAATTTAGTGATTTCTAGCGACTTTTTGTATGCAAAACTTTGCTTACAAAAATACCTCCAATAGTGTAGTCAAATTAGAAGAAGCGACTTTTTCGATATTGAAAATACAGAAATATTTTAGTAAAAAGGACATGTTAGGTTTTTGTATGGAGGCTGGGCTTTTATTCAAGCTTATTTGAGCAGGAAATAGATTATATTTTTATGAAAGCGCATGAAATTAAGGAAACTGTATTTTTTTTTTAAATAGCGCCCTTCCATTGTTATTACGTTTTTGAATAATTATAATTTAAAAAATAAATTGCAACCCACAGTAATTATTGATTTTAGCAACACTTTTCTGTTGGATGTCATAGTCAAATGTGAACGTTAAGTGTCAAATTCAGTTCAATGTAGTGGTGAGTCGTTGTCGAATTTTTGGCTGACGAAACGCTACCGTTTTACCGACGATGAAAACGATTGCAGAAAACGGTCGTCTTTGCAACTGGTTTGAAGACGGCTTGATAGACGAAACTATCGTCGAGAGAAGTAGTTGCAGTTTCTTACGTATGTACAAAGTACAAACGGTTTCATGTTGCAAATATATGAAACGGTTTACTGAATAATACGTTTTATCGGACTACATTGTAGTCCGATAAAACGGTAAAGGTAAAAATGGCATTTATTTTTTACATTTATTGTCTTCATCGAAATGCGAGCAAAAACTCTGGTGTATTTTCGCGGTGCAGACATTGCGATGGGTTTTAAATTATTATATTTCACATAATTAGGTTATGAATATTGAATATTTGAATATTACACTTGAATATTTACAATTCACTCGTAAGCACATTATTAGGGGTCTCAGCTGGCAAGTGCAAGATCTGGGGGCACGGCAGTGCCCCCGCCAAGTCGAGCAAAAAAAGCGGCAAGGCCGTACCATTCTTTTCTCGAAGCAATTCAGGCCATTTTCGACCCCCTATAACTTCGTTTTGGATAAAACTAGAAGCCTGAATTTTCAGTAACCAAACAGGCATTGTATAAACACGGTATATTTCAATTTGAACCAGTAGTTTAAGAATTATAACGAGTCAAAGTTCCTTAATTTTGTAAATTTTGTCACTCACTGACTGACCGATCATCAAAAGTCTAAAGCACTTCTAGCAGACATAGAAGCTTCAAATTTAGAATAAAATTAGTGTTTAGTATATGAATCAAGGAAAAACTATAATATTTTTCAATTTCGTTCCAGTTTTCTAGATACATCAACTGCATAAATAACTTTGTAATCCCATATAAATATATAGGATTACAAAGTTACATTTGCAGTTAATTAATCAGTGTACCTGTATAATATAATGAAATAATAGATGTAGATGGGTACTTTTTTTTTCTTGGTGAAAAATGTCATCGAATGACTTCTTCCGCTCGGGTGTATCAGAATTCTACTGACTAAAAACCCACCCTGTTCCTACGGAAGCCCTAAAGTTCCGGGGCCGCGGTATCTCGATGGAACTTTCCCGCAAACCCCGACAGGCAATGGCCCTATGAGGCCCCGTCACTGGTATTAACAACTTTTTGAGGCGCGCGTGGAACATAACGCGCCGCCGACCCGGGCCTGGTCCTTACCGGACGGTGAGCGACCCCTGCTCGCCATCCGCAGGCCCGCGCCTACGGTGGCCCGAAATCGACTCGCGATCCACGATGCTCGGGGCGTCTCCCCCGGCGGCTGGGGCGCGAGGAAGAGAGTTGCCTCTCCCTCGCACGTTAGGCCTCCTCCTTCGCTAGCATGACTGCTTCGCAGCAGGAGGTGACTGCATCCCATTCCCTCTCGCTTCGCACCATGGTCTAAACCAGAGGAGGGCGCGAGAAGTCGCCGCCGCCGATCGCCTCTATGAGGATACGACGGTGCTCCACCCATGCAGGGCACACCTCGACCATATGCTCCACCGTGTCTTCCAGTGTAGATAGTGTAACGAATATGCATAGGTGTAGCTTTTGTGGCACGCACAAGAGGAGCCGGAGGAGGAGGTACAAGAGAGGCTTCCTCAGCAGCCGTTAACAAAGGTCTTCCTGGAGACACACCACGAGGGCCCACGCCGCCAATTCCACCAACGCCGCCAAAGCCATTAACTTTTGCGGGACGGCTTGGCAGGCCACTCCAGGATCGCCTTCTCCTCCACGATGTCTTCGTCGTACAGCAGCTCGAGCAAGGCGGTCTGGCAGTAGGCTCCCAACAAGGCGTCTGGGCAGCAGGCTCTCAGCAAGGCGTCAGGGCAGCAGGCTCCCAGCAAGGCGTCAGGGCAGCAGGATCTCAGCAAGGCGTCAGGGCAGCAGGCTCTCAGCAAGGCGTCAGGGCAGCAGGCTCCCAGCAAGGCGTCAGGGCAGCAGGCTCTCAGCAAGGAGTCAAGGCAGCAGGCTCTCAGCAAGGAGTCAAGGCAGCAGGCTCCCAGCAAGGAGTCAGGATAGCGGGCTCTCAGCAAGGAGTCAAGGCAGCAGGCTCCCAGCAAGGAGTCAGGGTAGCGGGTACTGCACTTCCTCTTCGTCAAAAGTCGTCGAGAACTAAACTCTTCTAAAAACTGGTCTAAGACTGAACTCCCCGGAGATGGCCCCCAGCGCCTTTTATACCCAGCTCAGCGTTCAAAGTCCATTCCATTCTCATTCTGTACCAGAATTCAAATTGTAGAGTCCAAAATAGTCCATCTTGCCAGTTATTTGATCAGCCAGTTATATTCGAGCATAATTTATTAAACCTCTTCGATAAAATCTGAGAGTGTGTTTTAGAAATTTATAATTATAATTTAAAATGCCGTTAATCAGTAGACAACCACAATATAGTATACAATATTAAGCTAGTCCTATCGATAAAAGTGAATAACAATTATATAATAAAAGTATGAACAACCTTTTTAGTCTATTAGCCATTAAGTGACTACAAGAAGGAAAAATTACAGTTTGTCAGCCTTGACGTAAAAAATGTCATGACAAGAAAATATTTGTTTTGATGGATGAATTATGGATTATGATTACAAAGAAAACGTAAGTTATTTGGTATTTGTAATAACAAATACTATATTTCCCCATCGACCCCGAGAAAATTTTTGGTCTAGAACAAAAATTTTGTAAGGTTAAAGTTTATCCACATTCATATAACTTACATGCCTCATTCAATCACACTAACATCTCACGAAGTTAGGTCAGGTAGGATTCACATTCAATGATCACTACTCGACCTGATTAGTACATGACAGTAGGCTTGTTTTCGGAGTCTGTCAGTCCGCTCGCGTCGAAAACCCATCAAATAAAAAACAAGATTTAGCAAAGGCTTATTTTTACGAAGTTGCTAGCCGCTTCGATCAACTTTAGAGTCGATAACATAAAAAACAAGGTTTAGCAAAGGCTTATTTTTACGAAGTTGCTAGCCGCTTCGATCAACTTTAGAGTCGATAACATAAAAAACAAGGTTTAGCAAAGGCTTATTTTTACGAAGTTGCTAGCCGCTTCGATCAACTTTAGAGTCGATAAATAGTAACAAACTAACTTGGAGAGTTAGAAAGGGAGAAGGTTTGGTAATATGTACCTAAACGCACTTCTAAGTGATATCTGATTAGTTCAGATAGAAGAGAAAAAATAAAAATTAAGAGAAGCCTCTTAAAGTTTAAGAACAAAGTTAAAGAAAGAAATAAAATAAACTATTGAGTTTCAATAAGCCGAAAAGAACTCGATAGTTAAAAGAAGAGAAGAAGATAGAGATGAGTCATGAATATAGTACGGAAGATGAATATATTTACATAATTATATACTTAAATCGTTGTTTAGTTTTTGACGATGAGTGGAGTATAATTCTATCCATGACTGAAAATTAATATTATAGATAGCAAAAGAAGGTAAAGAGGGAGAGGGCAGGTAAATGAGAGGGTTAAAGAGTGCTAAAAAAAACTCAAGAGGATAAATTAAATATAAGAAAGGTTGAGTAAGAGTAAGATCACAAAAAAATAAAAAAAAGTGTTATAAGAGGTTAAAGAGGGAATAAACTAGTGGTAAAAGAGGTGATAAACTAGTGTTCGTGTGAAGAGGAAGTCTAGTATAGTGTTAGTGTAAAGAGTGAGTCTCCTATCCTAGAACTTAATATTAAAAAAGAGTAAGCCAAAAAGTGAGTCCAAAGAAAAAAGTTACTAGTAATAGTTTCTTTTAGAATTTTGAAAAAAAAATTAAACCGACTAGCTATGATTTTACGTTGGGCGCCAAACTGTAACGAATATGCATAGGTGTAGCTTTTGTGGCACGCACAAGAGGAGCCGGAGGAGGAGGTACAAGAGAGGCTTCCTCAGCAGCCGTTAACAAAGGTCTTCCTGGAGACACACCACGAGGGCCCACGCCGCCAATTCCACCAACGCCGCCAAAGCCATTAACTTTTGCGGGACGGCTTGGCAGGCCACTCCAGGATCGCCTTCTCCTCCACGATGTCTTCGTCGTACAGCAGCTCGAGCAAGGCGGTCTGGCAGTAGGCTCCCAACAAGGCGTCTGGGCAGCAGGCTCTCAGCAAGGCGTCAGGGCAGCAGGCTCCCAGCAAGGCGTCAGGGCAGCAGGATCTCAGCAAGGCGTCAGGGCAGCAGGCTCTCAGCAAGGCGTCAGGGCAGCAGGCTCCCAGCAAGGCGTCAGGGCAGCAGGCTCTCAGCAAGGAGTCAAGGCAGCAGGCTCTCAGCAAGGAGTCAAGGCAGCAGGCTCCCAGCAAGGAGTCAGGATAGCGGGCTCTCAGCAAGGAGTCAAGGCAGCAGGCTCCCAGCAAGGAGTCAGGGTAGCGGGTACTGCACTTCCTCTTCGTCAAAAGTCGTCGAGAACTAAACTCTTCTAAAAACTGGTCTAAGACTGAACTCCCCGGAGATGGCCCCCAGCGCCTTTTATACCCAGCTCAGCGTTCAAAGTCCATTCCATTCTCATTCTGTACCAGAATTCAAATTGTAGAGTCCAAAATAGTCCATCTTGCCAGTTATTTGATCAGCCAGTTATATTCGAGCATAATTTATTAAACCTCTTCGATAAAATCTGAGAGTGTGTTTTAGAAATTTATAATTATAATTTAAAATGCCGTTAATCAGTAGACAACCACAATATAGTATACAATATTAAGCTAGTCCTATCGATAAAAGTGAATAACAATTATATAATAAAAGTATGAACAACCTTTTTAGTCTATTAGCCATTAAGTGACTACAAGAAGGAAAAATTACAGTTTGTCAGCCTTGACGTAAAAAATGTCATGACAAGAAAATATTTGTTTTGATGGATGAATTATGGATTATGATTACAAAGAAAACGTAAGTTATTTGGTATTTGTAATAACAAATACTATAATAGGTACCTAGATATAATAATTATGCTCAAAGGTATCTTGTTAAATGGTCAACGGAATAAAAAAGCAAGAAGTATTAAGAGTATTGGGGAGTATTAAGTAGAGTAAATTGCCCGAAATTGCATAATTACTTACTTATGGATTAACTTTAACCGAAACGTTTGACGAGTGCGGCATTAATTATTACTAACTAATGCAAAAGACGTACGTGCGTATTCATATGTGCGTATCAAAGCCTCCGAAAAAAACCCATAGAGACAGGGAGTGGGCTTTGATAAAAACTTTAGCTCAAGTTCAAGAAGTAGTAACGGAAAATAAAAAAAAGGAAGGCTACCTACAAAAATAAGAAAAGCTCATAAGACAGAGAGAGGGCTTTAAGAAAACTCGTTGTTGGTATACAAGAAGTAGAAGGTACCGGAAAGGAAAAAGTAGGACATTCTACAAAAAGCAATGAGATCCCATAAAAAACAATACTTGTTAAAAACCCAAGTCTCGCAACTTAGTTGTTCTACCGTAAAAAGTTGTGTGATCCATGTAATACCAAGTCGGTTATTAATTTATTCAGTCCCTACTTAAGGGACCTTCTGTCTTAAGTTGTTACGTAATTATCTAACCTAACGACATCTTATAGTGACCATATCAATATTAAAAATCTTTACCGTTTTAAATAAATAGATTGACTTGGCAATCGCAATAAACAATTTAATTTATTATAGAATTGTCAGCTCAGAACTGGCACGGACAAGGGGAATCCGACTGTCTAATTAAAACAAAGCATTGCGATGGCCCTCGCGGGTGTTGACGCAATGTGATTTCTGCCCAGTGCTCTGAATGTCAACGTGAAGAAATTCAAGCAAGCGCGGGTAAACGGCGGGAGTAACTATGACTCTCTTAAGGTAGCCAAATGCCTCGTCATCTAATTAGTGACGCGCATGAATGGATTAACGAGATTCCCACTGTCCCTAGCTACTAATATTTGCATGCACGGCCGACATGAGAGAGGCCCTGCTAGAGAAAGGGCGGGTCTACGTGGGATGGCAGGCGATTGAGGTGACTGACTACGTGGACGTCACCTGCTGCAATAAATGTCAGCAGTATGGGCACCCGGAGCGTCTCTGTAGGTCCAAGGAGATCACGTGCGGACGCTGCGGTGGAACTGGTCACCGCGCGGAAGAGTGTAAGGCTGCAGTGTCATGTTGCGCGACCTGCAAGCGCTTGGGCAAGAAGGGGGCGGCGGAACACAGGACCGCCTCTCGGGACTGCCCGGCGAGGCAATATGCGGCGCAAAGGAGTGTTAGCATGACCCAATATGCTTAATACGCGCCCCATGAAGATTGGTCCGCTAAACCTCGCCGGGTCTATGCTCGCAACGAGGGAGCTCCCCGCTATCTGCCGGCAGCTGAAGCTGGATGTCGTGCTCCTCCAGGAACAGTACCCGCAGGCCGACAACATCACACAGAGCGGGAGTACAGCCAAGGCAGGTCTGTACATACACAGGCGCGGCACGGCCTGCGCGGTACTGCGGCACCTCACTACCGACCACTGCCTTGTGGCTCATCTGGAGGAGTGCGACCTGCACGTGGTCTCGGCGTACTTGCAGTACAGCGAGGCCATCGACGAGCACCTACACCACCTGGAAGGTGTCATGGAAGCACTGCGGGGGAAGCGCGTGCTGGTATGCGCAGACTCCAATACCCACTCGTCTATGTGGCACAGTGAGCCACGCCATTACGTCGGGCGTGGCCATGCAGCGGAGTACAGGCGGGTGGCCATGGAGGGCTTCATTGCGGCGCACAGACTCACCGTTCACAACGTGGAAGGCCAACCCTTCACTTTTAGTGGCCCGAACGGTGAGTCCAATATCGATATAACCCTTGCGTCCAGAAGTGTCGCCGTAAGCGACTGGACGGTGCACGAGGCGGCAAGTGCCAGCGATCACCGTCTGATCACCTTCCAGGTTGGCGATGGCCCGCGGAGAGAGTGCCGCAGCGCTGAGCCGGCTAGAGAGCCGGTGCGCTTTCGGGATCGGGGAGTGAACTGGCTGCGCTTCAAACAGACTATCCACGCGCAAATGGGTAGGCTTAATTTTGATAAGCCAGCGTCCTTTGTTTGTAAGGAGTTTACGAGTGTTATTGTGGAGACAGCGAGCAAGTGCCTAGGAGAGAAAGGTCCACCAAAGGACGCGGGGTATGAATGGTGGAATCCGGAGCTCGAAAAGCTTCGGAAAGAGAATAATAAGGCTAGGGGTAAATGGCAGCGAGTGAGGAAGGCCGGGGGGCTGCGTGAGGAACGTCTGAAAGCAGAGTTTCATCTGGTGAGAGCGCGATATCGAGAGGCAATGGAGAGGGCGGAGCTTGACTATTTCAAGAAGATTGCTGACACTGGCAATGGCGACCCGTGGGGGTTGGCTTACCGGGCTGCCAGTGGCAGACTGAGGCCACCTTCCCGGGTCATTAATGGCACTAAACTGGCGGAGGGTTTTGCTACCTCTGTGGGCGACGCTGCGACCGGCCTCCTGCAGGCACTTTGCCCGGACGACGATCTGTCCCAGGATACGCCCTACCACAGACAGGTCCGGGTCGCGGCGTTACTCACCCCGTCAGGTCAAGCTGCGCCTCCTCTGTCTCGTGACAGTCTGGGGGGCATAATCAGGAGTTTACCCAACACGGCTCCGGGATTAGACGGTATCAGTGCGCGAATTGTTCAGAATGTCTGGAATGTCGTGCCTGCGGAAGTCTCCGCGGTGTACGGCAAGTGTGTGTCTGAGGGTGTGTTTCCGGATATATGGAAGGAGGGCCAGCTTCTTGTGCTGCCGAAGGGTAATGGTAAGCCTCTTACTGACCCCAAGGCTTACAGGCCCATCACGCTTCTACCTGTGCTCGGCAAAATTTTAGAGCGCGTAATTTTAAAGTGCGCTCCGACGATCGGCAATCAGATCTCTGCCTCCCAGCACGGCTTTTCTCCGGGAAAGTCAACCGTCACGGCGCTCAACGATATCATGCGCACCGTGAGGGAGGGCTCGGACAAGTATGTGCAGGCCATATTTCTGGACATCTCGGGCGCCTTCGACAATGCCTGGTGGCCGATGATCCTGACGAAAGTCAAGCGGGGAGGGTGTCCGCCCAACATCTTTAAGATGCTGTCGGACTACTTTGTCCGCCGACGAGTCGGGCTCTTTATCGGGGACCGGGTGGTGTGGAAGGTGTCCACTATGGGATGCCCGCAGGGCTCCGTCCTGGGTCCAGCTCTGTGGAACCTGCTACTGGACGACTTGCTTCGACTGCCGCTACCCAAGGGCGTCCGAATGGTCGCCTACGCGGACGATGTGACGATCCTGATCGAGGCCCAGTCTCGAAGCGATATCGAGAAGGCTGCCCAGATGTCGCTAGAGATGATCGCGGCGTGGGGTGCCAGGAATCGGCTGCAGTTCTCCCCTGCCAAGTCAGCAATGATGACGATGCGGGGAAAACTCCAGCGGGCCCCCACCGTAAAGCTAGCCGGGGACTCGGTCAGGAGCGTCACGTCGACGATGGTGCTGGGAGTGGTGCTCGACACGAGTTTGTCCTTTGCGCAGCATGCGTCGTCGATAGGGGAACGTGCGGCCAAATGCTTCGGGAAGATGTCACGAGTGTCGGCGTCGTCCTGGGGTATTCGATATCCCGGTCTCCGCATCCTCTATAAGGGCACTTTCGTAGCCACGATCACGTATGCAGCTGCTTGTTGGTACAAAAGGGCGACACTCCACGTTGTTCGCAGCGCGCTGCTCCGGTGCCAGAGACCAAGCCTGATACTGCTGACGAAGGCGTACAGGTCTACCAGTACGGCTGCGCTGGCAGTGCTGGGCGGTGTTCTCCCGGCAGACCTGGAGGTTATCCGTGCAGGGAGGTTCGATGAGGAGCGCCAGGCCGCGGCCGGAGCACAGGTCGAGCCGAACGTGCGCAGACAGGAGCTGGCTCGGCGGAAGGAAGTGATTTGGAATGAGACGATGGATGCTTGGCAAAAGAGATGGACGGCTGAGGAGAAAGGAAGGGAGCTGTATCGCTTCTCACACCACCCACCCAGATTCTCACGGGACATGGGTGCTTCAGGAAAAGGCTGTATGATATGAAGTTGTGCGAGGTTAATGTATGTTATTGCGGTATGGAAGAGGAAGACCTACACCATGTGTTGTGGGTCTGCCCCCTCTATGAAGACGACAGACGTAAGATGATGGATGGGATTGTCTGTGTTGAGGTCGGTCCGATTTATTACTCCGACCTCGTGAGCTCACCGGCGAACTTTGGCCGGCTACGGGATTTCGCGCACAGGTGGCACGCCGCCCGGAGCGCCATGGAGCGCGAAGAGCGAAGAGGAAGAGGAGCATCAGCAGCAGCAGCCCACTGAGGAGGAAAAACTACGCGGCGACGGCGACGAAGTAAGGCTGTGTTGTCGTTAGTTGCAAGCCCAGATGGGAGAATGCACAAAAGGGACACATGGCTAACTTGTAGGGATCAAGCAGCGCCTGCGGACGAACAAAATAAGATTGCCAAGGGAGCTATGTCCGCAGCCGCCCCACGTTTCGGCCCGTATAACGTAACGTTGGTCGGGCCATGGGAAGGTTATTGGAGGGAGTGTCCCTAGCTACTACTTCGCGCCCGACTACGTTAGTGGACGGACGTGTGGTAGTGCGCTCTGGAAATTAAATATTTTAATTGTTTAGTTTCAGAGAGTACAGTGGCTGAATTTCAGCTGTGGTTATATATATTTATTTAGTGGATATTTTAATACACGAACAGACTATTAGTGTGAGTTTTACGTTGTTTCAATAGTGTTTTTAGTGAGTTTGGCTTAGGGAAGGCACGTGGTGACGGGGTGACGGTCCGGAGTGCCTGTACGGGAGAGCCCCACTGAATTTCAGTGGTGGGTGTGCTACCAGTAGCTAGACACCCAGTAAGGTACTGTTGATTTGTTTTTCCTGTTGCTTTAGTGGTTTTACTAAGTAAAATCCACGCCATTTTAGGTTAGGAGCACGTGGTGCTTTTAGGTTAGGATTGTGTACTCGATACAAATCACTACTGTGAACGTGTCGAGTACACAGTCATTAGTTCTAGTCTGTTTTATATTAGTTTTATATTAGTTTAATATTAGTGCTTTATCAGTTAGATTAGTAAACCCGTGCAACGGGTACCTCGTTTGAGGTTATTTTGCACAAGGTTGATTTGTAGGTTAGAGTTACTTGACGTCTGTCGCTGTCAGTGAGTGGTCGCTGACATCTGGCATCTGCCAGTGTCACCTGACTGTCACTGTCATCTGACAGCTGTCAAAGCTAGCATAGAATATAATAGTTGCTTGGGATAGGGGCCTTTTGGGCCACATATATTTTTGTTAGATTTTAGTTTTATTTTTATTAGTCGATTTTAGTTTTAGTATAGGTACCTCACCTGAGGTTATTGTGTAGTGTTGCTTATACTAGGTAGGTAATAAAAGCTGGGGCAGCATGTCGGACGACGACGAAAATGAGTCGTTCCGGCACGCGCTGGACTTGGAATGCTCCAAGCGGGAAGAGGAGTTGAGGCGCTTGGAGGAGATCCGAGAAGGCATAGGCTTCATGCCTAGGAGGTCCCTCATGCGGACACCTCCAGGGGGAGTTGGTGTGGCCCCAGAGCCCATCCCCCCCATTGGGGAGGAGAGCAGGCCAGCCACGCCACCACTTGTGGCGGCGTCGGGAATCGGTAAGCGGCCTCTGAGCTCCCCTCAGGAGTCTCAGGGCCCTCTCAGAAGGTACAAGAGTTCGGCCAGGACGGAGGAGCTGCCCCCAATCAGCGGGATTATGACAGCGCCAACAGCTTGCGGTGGGAGTTCGCCTCGTGCTGGTTCCCCGCCGACAGCAAGTAGCAGCCCGAAGCCCACTGGGCTGGCTGCGTCAACTAAGACGCAGCTTATAGACGAAGTCTATCAGGCAGTTAGGGGAATCAGCGCGGTGGCGAGCGCCTCCAACAAGCTGAACATGGCCGACAAGGGTCAGATTGCGGGGTATGGCCAGGAAATACTGGCAGTGGTGGCGGCCCTTAACGTCCGGCTAGCAGAGGCAGAGCATGAAGTGACAGCCATGAAGCTGAAGGTCGCCTCAATGGAGCTGCAGCAGGCAAGTGGTGCTGCAGGGACGGTACATAGGCCAGAGGGTGCAGTGCCTAAGAAGGCAGACTATGCTGCCATCCTGAAGTTGCCAAATGGCAAGTCACGGGTGGCAGTGGAACAGCGTGGGCCTGCCGTGCTATTTTACCCGAATAGTGAGGAGATAAAAACATCGGATGCGACGCTCAAAGAGTTGAGGGAGAAGGTGCAGCCGGGACAGAGTGGGATTCAGGTCGATGGGGTGAGGCGCGTGGGTAACGCGGGCATCGTGGTGCAGACCGCGTCGTCCGCAGCCGCCCAGAAGTTGAAAGCGGCCGCCCCACCGACTCTGAGAACGGCGGATCCCAAGTTCCGCAAGCCACTTGTGGCTTTGCGGAACTTGTCGGGAAACCCCAAGGCAGAGGAGGTTTTGGAGGACCTGCACAGGGTCAACCTGACAGAGGATCCCTCCTGGCCCCTGGAGAAGGTCCGGAAGGAGGCGTCGTTCGCCTTCAAGAAGGGTTGACGTGGAGGGCGGACGACCACGGTTGTATATGAGGTCTCGGCTGCCCTTAGGGACAAGCTTGTGGGGTTGGGCAGGGTTTATGTGGGCTGGGACGCAGTGGAGGTATGCGATTATGTCCGGGTGACCTGCTGCTCGAAATGCAGCAGTACGGTCATCCCGAAAAGCACTGCAGGGCAGCCACCATGGTATGTGGCAAGTGTGGGGATACTGGCCACAAGGCGCTTGAGTGTCAGTCGCAGACGGAGTGCTGCGCTACCTGCAAGCGCTTCAAGAGGCCAGAAGCGAGCACACACAAGACGGCAGCCATAAACTGCCCAGCTAGGGAGTACGCCGAGCGGCAGGCGGTCAACATGACCCAGTATGGCTGAGCTCATGAGTGTCTTAAGGGTGGGACAGCTGAACCTTCAGGGTTCAGTAGCCGCGACGACAGAACTGCCAGTGATTGCAAGATCACTGGGCCTAGATTTGGTGCTGGTCCAGGAGCAGTATTGCCACACCCGGATCACCCAGTTCGGGCCTGCGTCGAAGGCGGGCATATTAACCCTGAATCCCGGTTTAGCTGTCACATTCCTGGGGCACCTCAGCAACGACCATTGTGCGGTGGCTCACATTAGTCGCCCAAACACAGTGAGCGACCTTTACGTGCTGTCTGTCTACTGCCAGTACAGTCACGACATCGCAGTGCACCTACAGCATCTGTCAACGGTCCTTGACCAACTGACAGGACAGTCTGTGCTGGTAGCGATGGACAGCAATGCTCACTCACCGCTGTGGCACTGCGAGGGGAGACAATATGTGGGTAGAGGGCCAGACACCGAATATAGAAAAACACAGATGGAGGGAATGATCTTGGGACGGGGACTGGTCCTCCACAATGTGGAGGGACAGCCACCCACTTTTCGTGGACCGAATGGCCACTCCAATGTCGACCTGACATTGTCTAGCCGGGGCCTCGCAGTGTCACAGTGGACAGTGCACGAGGGGATCAGTTTGAGTGACCACCAACTGATCACCTTCGTGGTGGGCATAGGCACCGCACGGACAGGAGGTCATGCTGGGGGGGAGCGAGCAGGGGTCTACAGAGCGGTATCCTTCCGTGAGAAGGACGTGAACTATGAGCGATTTCGTAGTGTGCTCCACAATAGGATGGGTAGGCTCCAAACATGGAGGCCGGCACAAGAAATCTGCTCACAATACACGGAGATTCTCACCTGCGCTGCGGAGGTGTGCATCGGTAAGCGCGGGAGGAAGGATACCGGGGGCTACGAATGGTGGTCGCCAGAGCTAGAAGAAATACGCCACAGCGTGTTCATCGCGCGACGAGCATGGCAACAAGCACGACGGGCTAAGGATGATAAGGAGGAGGAAAGGCTTGAGACCCTGCGTGCGGCTAGGAGATCCTACAAAGCCGCTATGAGAGAAGCAGAGGTGGCCTACTTCCGTGGCATTGCGGAGTCTGGGAACGACGACCCCTGGGGTCTAGCGTACCGCGAAGCCTCAGGTAGAGTACGTCCCCCAGCCAACGTAATGCACGGTATCCACTTGCTGGAGGGCTATACAGCGACAGCAGAGGGAACCGCCGCCGGCCTCCTCGCCACCTTATGTCCGGACGACGACTCCAGCAAGGACACGGCCTATCACCGTCAAGTCAGGCTAGCAGCTGCGTGTTCTCCGACGGGGCAGGACTCCGACCCACCCAGTCGGGCGGCACTGGAACGTATCATCAGGGACTTGCCGAGTACAGCTCCGGGGCTTGACGGGCTTACGGCCAAAATTATCAAGCAGGCATACAGAGTTAGTGGGGCAGAGATGCTGCTTATGTACACGGCATGCATTAGTGAGGGCGTTTTCCCGGACACCTGGAAAGTAGGCAGGTTAGTCGTTTTGCCAAAGGGTAATGATCGGCCGCTCTCGGACCCAAAGGCGTATAGACCGGTTACCCTTCTTCCGATTTTGGGAAAGATACTGGAACGCCTCATAATCACGTGCGCTCCTTGTTTATATCGAAATATATCGGAATCACAGCATGGTTTTTCGAGGGGCAAGTCAACGGTCACGGCGCTCAATGCGATCTCTGACCGCGTGGCGAACTCCTCGGAAAACTATGTTCAAGTAGTATTGCTGGATATCTCGGGGGCATTCGACAACGCCTCGTGGCCCATGGTACTAACGAAGGCGAAGCAAGGCGGGTGCCCGCCAAATATTTACAGAATTTTGGTGAGTTACTTTACCAACAGACGCATTGGGCTGTTCATGGGCGACCAGGCGGTGTGGAAGCAGCTCACTATGGGTTGCCCCCAGGGATCGGTACTTGGACCGCCGCTTTGGAACCTCCTGCTAGATGACATCCTGAGGCTGCCATGGCCGGTTGGCGTGAGTGCAGTTGCATACGCGGACGACATCACGGTCGTAATTGAGGCGCCGAGTCGGGCGGCGATCGAGCGTAACGCCAGGTCGTCGCTGGAGGCGGTTTCTGCTTGGGGGAAGCGGAACCGTCTCACGTTTTCTGCTGCAAAGTCGCAGACTTTGACCCTGAAGGGCAAGTTTAAACGTCGCCCTACAATACGCATGGACGGCGCCTCGATTGCGCACGTGACAAATGCCAAGTTGCTGGGCGTTGTAGTCGATGAAGCGGGCTCCTACGTGCCGCATGCTAGTTTGGCCGGCCAGCGGGCTGTGAACGCCTTCGGGAAGATGTCGAGGATCTCTGCGTCTTCCTGGGGCGTCAGGTATCGAGCCCTAAAGATCCTGTTTGCAGGGACCTATGTGGCGATTTTAACATATGCTGCGGCCGTATGGTGGCGGAGTGTTGGAAGGTACGCAGTGCGGAGTACGCTGCTCCGCACGCAGCGCCCAGCACTAATACTTCTAACGAAGGCATACAGGTCGGTAAGCACTGCAGCGCTGCCCGTGTTGGCGGGAGTGCTGCCGGCTGACCTAGAGGTCTGTCGGGCGGGACGAGTCGCGCAGGAGGGTTCCGGGTTGGTTGGCAGGGAGCGTAACGTGGTTGTTAGGGGAGTGAGGGCGGAGGTCGTGGCCCAGTGGCAGGAGCGATGGCGGGAATCCAGTGACGGGAGGGAGCTGTATTCGTTTTTCCCGGATGTAGCGGATCGGTTGTCGTACGGATGGGTGGAGCCGGAGTACGTTGTCTCACAGATCCTGACAGGACATGGGAGCTTCAGAAGCCGCCTTCACAGGATGACGCTCAGTGAGGTCTCCTTGTGTTTCTGTGGGCAGGCAAATGAAACTCGAGACCATGTCCTGTGGGAATGCGAGCTGTATGGCGACTACCGGGAGGAGATGTTGGGAGGCTGGAGTCGGGAGTCGGTAGGACCCGTACACTATGGCCAGCTGGTGGACAGTCCAGAAGGCTTCCTGAGACTGCGAGCATTTGCTAATAAGTGGCACAGGAAGAGGAAGGAACTGCAACAACAGCAGGGGTAGATTGCTGGGCAATAAGTAGGGCTGCTCGTGCGCGAAGTCATGTTTCGTGGTGTGGACACCCCAGAAAGGGGAGAAGTGAAAATAGCAGAAGGGACAGGATAAGAATGCACGGAGTCTACAAAGCACACTCCGGTAGAGCAATCTGGAAAAAATCAATCCCAGTCACGCAATTGCCGGAGTGTGTCTCCAAAGGTCCGTATGCCGCAAGGCGGGTAGGACCTACAGCGGTGGGAGGTGGGATTATGTCCCTAGCTACTTCTTCGTCAGACGTGTTAGAGAGTGGACGTGCGGACGATCGCTCCCTTATCTAATGTTCTATTGGTCGAATCCTAAACTCGGTACCTCCTTGTCTCGCCCATACAAGTTTGTTCGCAGTGCCGCGGCCATCTTGGCATCAGAGCGAGAACGCGCGAGGTTCGGGCGGAGCCTACTGACGTTTCCCCCCCGCGAGTGTTTTGACGTGCTTTTGACAGCTGACAGTTGACGTGTGGTTTGTCAGTTTACCGTGACGTGTGGTTGACAGTTGCGACATTGACGCTCACCCAAGTGAAAGTGACACTAGCGCAAGTGACGTTTATTTAGTTTAAGTCATAGTGTAGTTCTTGCGAATTTGACGCTTTAGCTTTTAAGTTGTCATCTTTCAGTTATTGACGTGTGTTTCTGACAGTTGACGTGTGGTTGACAATTGCGACATTGACGTTTACCCAAAGTGAAAGTGACACTAGCGCAAGTGACGTTTATTTAGTTTTAAGTCATAGTATAGAACTTGCGAATTTGACGCTCTGGCTTTTAACTTTTTACCTTACTATTAGGTATAGTGTGTGCAAAAAGTGGTGCCCTGGTAAGTGTCGGTGGCTATTGGGGTACAGTACAGTTTGCTCAAAGTGTTGCCCTGGTCTTTGGCTGTTATCGGGGTAAGTACTCTTACTTTTTTAACGGTATATTAATACACGAACAGAATGTGGAAATAGTCTGCCTGTCTGTTAGTATACTCTTACGTGCATCGGTGTTACATCAAGTAACAACAACATGGAGAGAGAGGAAGCAGAACGGCGCCAACTGCAGCTCATCGAGCAAGAAATGGAGCAAAAAGCAGAAGAGCTACGCATCCTGGCGGAGATCCGCATGGAAGGAGGAGCAGAGGTTGGCTTCAGTCCGAAGGCCACCTTGCAGCGCACCCCGCCGCAGGGATTTAGCACCCCCTCCCAGCGCATGGAACCAGAGGAGGATGAGCCGGTAGTACGCGAGAAGCGGCTGCTGAGCTCGCCAGAAGAGGTTCAGGAGGCAGTGCGACGTCGTGTTGGCGCGGCCCGTAAGATGGCGCGCACTGACGCGCCACCGATTGGCGGACTTCTCTCGCGGCCTTCTGACCAGCCGTCCAAGACTAAGCCGCCAAATCAGCAACACCAGCAACAGCAGCAAGAACAGCCCCGCGAGGTGGACGAGCTCACCTCTGCGACGGTGGAAGCACTGGCCGGCTTGGCAACTGCTTCCACCAAAGGAGTCATGGAAGCGGTGAGAGCCAAGAGCTCCAAACTGAACAAAGAGGAGATGGCGGCTATTGGGGTACACATAGAGCGCCTTGCGGCGGTGGTGACGCACCTAACCTTGCGCCTGGCGGCCGCGGAGAATCGTGTGTGCACACAGGCAGCGAGCGCGGCCCCCATTGCTCCGACCTCATACGCCTCGGTGCTCAGATTGCCTAGTCGGCAAGAGCCAGTCCGGATGAACGTTGCGTCGGGGCCAATGCTGGCTTTCTACCCAGCTGAGGAGAACGGCGCAATAAAGACGGCCGAGGAGACCAAAACGGAGCTAAAGAAAGCTATTGACCCCGCAAAACTCTGGGTACAGGTGGCAAAGTTGCGCAAGGTGGGCAACGCCGGCGTCATAGTGCAGACCACGGACGTGGAGTCAGCCAACAGGCTCCGGGCGGCAGTACCGACGACGCTTCGGGTGTCCGAGCCCAAGAAGAGACAGCCGCTGATTTGCCTGAACAGGCTAGATGGAGATCCATCCTATGAGGAGATCATAGAGGCCGTGCACGAGCAGAACTTCCGTGATGACCCGGGGTGGCCGTTAGAGCGAATCAAGAAGGAGGCAACAGGCGCATTCAAGAAGAGCCGTGGCCCACGCGGCGCATCCGCGGCCACCTCGGTAATCTTCGCGTGCACGGCCGAGATGAGAGAGGCTCTGCTTCAGAAGGGGCGAGTCTACGTAGGGTTGCAGGCTGTCGAGGTGACGGACTATGTGGACGTCACCTGCTGCAACAAGTGCCAGCAGTACGGGCACCCGGAGCGCCTCTGTAGGTCCGCTGAGATCACGTGCGGACGCTGCGGTGGAACTGGCCACCAGGCTGAGGAGTGCAAGGCTGCAGTGTCGTGTTGCACGACCTGCAAGCGATTGGGCAAGAAGGGGGCGGTGGATCACAGGACCGCCTCCCGGGACTGCCCGGCGAGGCAATACGCGGCGCAGAGGAGCGTGAATATGACCTACTATGGATCCTAAACGCCCGATCAAGATTGGCCAGCTGAACCTCGCCGGGTCTATGCTCGCAACGAGGGAGCTCCCAGCAATCTGCCGGCAGCTGAAGCTGGATGTCGTGCTCCTCCAGGAACAGTACCCGCAGGCCGACATCATCACACAAGGCGGGAGTACAGCCAAGGCAGGGCTGTACATACACAGGCGCGGCACGGCCTGCGCGGTACTGCAACACCTCACTACCGACCACTGCCTTGTGGCTCATCTGGAGGAGTGCGACCTGCACGTGGTCTCGGCGTACTTCCAGTACAGCGAGGCCATCGATGAGCACCTACACCACCTGGAAGGTGTCATGGAAGCACTGCGGGGGAAGCGCGTGCTAGTGTGCGCGGACGCAAATACCCACTCGCCTATGTGGCACAGTGAGCCGCGCCATTACGTCGGGCGCGGCCACACAGCGGAGTACAGGCGGGTGGCATTAGAGGGCTTCATTGCGGCGCACAGACTCACCGTTCACAACGTGGAGGGCCACCCCTTCACTTTTAGTGGCCCGAACGGTGAGTCCAACATTGATATCACCCTCACATCGAGGAGTGTCACTGTAAGTGACTGGACGGTGCACGAGGCGGCAAGTGCCAGCGACCACCGTCTGATCACCTTCCAGGTTGGCGATGGCCCGCGGAGAGAGTGCCGCAGCGCTGAGCCGGTTAGAGAGCCGGTGCGCTTTCGGGATCGGGGAGTGAACTGGCTGCGCTTCAAGCAGACTATCCACGCGCGAATGGGTAGGCTTAATTTTGATAGGCCAGCGTCCTTTGTTTGCAAGGAGTTTACGAGTGTTATTGTGGAGACAGCGAGCAAGTGCCTAGGAGAGAAAGGTCCACCAAAGGACGCGGGGTATGAATGGTGGAATCCGGAGCTCGAAAAGCTTCGGAAAGAGAATAATAAGGCTAGGGGTAAATGGCAGCGAGTGAGGAAGGCCGGGGGGCTGCGTGAGGAACGTCTGAAAGCAGAGTTTCATCTGGTGAGAGCGCGATATCGAGAGGCAATGGAGAGGGCGGAGCTTGACTATTTCAAGAAGATTGCTGACACTGGCAATGGCGACCCGTGGGGGTTGGCTTACCGGGCTGCCAGTGGCAGACTGAGGCCACCTTCCCGGGTCATTAATGGCACTAAACTGGCGGAGGGTTTTGCTACCTCTGTGGGCGACGCTGCGACCGGCCTCCTGCAGGCACTTTGCCCGGACGACGATCTGTCCCAGGATACGCCCTACCACAGACAGGTCCGGGTCGCGGCGTTACTCACCCCGTCAGGTCAAGCTGCGCCTCCTCTGTCTCGTGACAGTCTGGGGGGCATAATCAGGAGTTTACCCAACACGGCTCCGGGATTAGACGGTATCAGTGCGCGAATTGTTCAGAATGTCTGGAATGTCGTGCCTGCGGAAGTCTCCGCGGTGTACGGCAAGTGTGTGTCTGAGGGTGTGTTTCCGGATATATGGAAGGAGGGCCAGCTTCTTGTGCTGCCGAAGGGTAATGGTAAGCCTCTTACTGACCCCAAGGCTTACAGGCCCATCACGCTTCTACCTGTGCTCGGCAAAATTTTAGAGCGCGTAATTTTAAAGTGCGCTCCGACGATCGGCAATCAGATCTCTGCCTCCCAGCACGGCTTTTCTCCGGGAAAGTCAACCGTCACGGCGCTCAACGATATCATGCGCACCGTGAGGGAGGGCTCGGACAAGTATGTGCAGGCCATATTCCTGGACATCTCGGGCGCCTTCGACAACGCCTGGTGGCCGATGATCCTGACGAAAGTCAAGCGGGGAGGGTGTCCGCCCAACATCTTTAAGATGCTGTCGGACTACTTTGTCCGCCGACGAGTCGGGCTCTTTATCGGGGACCGGGTGGTGTGGAAGGTGTCCACCATGGGATGCCCGCAGGGCTCCGTCCTGGGTCCAGCTCTGTGGAACCTGCTATTGGACGACTTGCTTCGACTGCCGCTACCCAAGGGCGTCCGAATGGTCGCCTACGCGGACGATGTGACGATCCTGATCGAGGCCCAGTCTCGAAGCGATATCGAGAAGGCTGCCCAGATGTCGCTAGAGATGATCGCGGCGTGGGGTGCCAGGAATCGGCTGCAGTTCTCCCCTGCCAAGTCAGCAATGATGACGATGCGGGGAAAACTCCAGCGGGCCCCCACCGTAAAGCTAGCCGGGGACTCGGTCGGGAGCGTCACGTCGACGATGGTGCTGGGAGTGGTGCTTGACACGAGTTTGTCCTTTGCGCAGCATGCGTCGGTGATAGGGGAACGTGCGGCCAAATGCTTCGGGAAGATGTCACGAGTGTCGGCGTCGTCCTGGGGCATTCGATATCCCGGTCTCCGCATCCTCTATAGGGGCACTTTCGTAGCCACGATCACGTATGCAGCTGCTTGTTGGTACAAAAGGGCGACACTCCACGTTGTTCGCAGCGCGCTGCTCCGGTGCCAGAGACCAAGCCTGATACTGCTGACGAAGGCGTACAGGTCTACCAGTACGGCTGCGCTGGCAGTGCTGGGCGGTGTTCTCCCGGCAGACCTGGAGGTTATCCGTGCAGGGAGGTTCGATGAGGAGCGCCAGGCCGCGGCCGGAGCACAGGTCGAGCCGAACGTGCGCAGACAGGAGCTGGCTCGGCGGAAGAAAGTGATTTGGAATGAGACGATGGGTGCTTGGCAAAAGAGATGGACGGCTGAGGAGAAAGGAAGGGAGCTGTATCGCTTCTTCCCGGACGTGGCGAATCGGCTCAGCTCCCACTGGGTCGTGCCGGATTACCAGCTCTCCCAGATTCTCACGGGACATGGGTGCTTCAGGAAAAGGCTGTATGATATGAAGTTGTGCGAGGTTAATGTATGTTATTGCGGTATGGAAGAGGAAGATCTACACCATGTGTTGTGGGTCTGCCCCCTCTATGAAGACGACAGACGTAAGATGATGGATGGGATTGTCTGTGTTGAGGTCGGTCCGATTTATTACTCCGACCTCGTGAGCTCACCGGCGAACTTTGGCCGGCTACGGGATTTCGCGCACAGGTGGCACGCCGCCCGGAGCGCCATGGAGCGCGAAGAGCGAAGAGGAAGAGGAGCATCAGCAGCAGCAGCCCACTGAGGAGCAAAAACTATGCGGCGACGGCGACGAAGTAAGGCTGTGTTGTCGTTAGTTGCAAGCCCAGATGGGAGAATGCACAAAAGGGACACATGGCTAACTTGTAGGGATCAAGCAGCGCCTGCGGACGAACAAAATAAGATTGCCAAGGGAGCTATGTACGCAGCCGCCCCACGTTTCGGCCCGTATAACGTAACGTTGGTCGGGCCATGGGAAGGTTATTGGAGGGAGTGTCCCTAGCTACTACTACTACTACTAGGACTTCGCTGTCTGCGCTTGTACAGAGTAGACGTGCGGACAGTGCTCTCTGCAATCTTTTATGTGATTGGCCGATACCCAAAGTCGGCTCCTCTCGTTCTCGCCGGTACATTTTTGTTCCGAGCACCGCGGCCATATTGGTTTTAGAGGGAGATCGCGTTATTCGTGGGCGGTGCCTGTTGACATTTCCCCCCCGCGTGTGACGGTGACAGTGCGATAGTGACGTTTGATTTGACGGTTTAACGAAAGTGACGTTCCCTACGACAGTGAAGTTTCTTACGACAGTGACGTTGCTGCGTTTCGTTTTACGTGTGCGATAGTGACGTTTGTGATAGTGACACTTTTAGTTGGTAAGTAGTTTTTAAGTAGTAAAAAAAAAGGGGACCACCAAAAAAAAAATAGTTGGTGTGTATATATATACTAAAAAAAAAAAAGAAAAAGAATTGTTTTTTATTTAAAAAAAAAAAAAAGTATTATAAAAGTGGAAAAAGAAAGATCCCAACAAATTATTAAAGGGTGGGTTGAGCGTAGGTAAGGACTCTAAGGTTAGTTTTTAAGGTGTTAATACACGAACAGATTCTTGTGCTGTGATTTGTGACGAAGCCAGAGCTTTATGCGCTTGGCACCATGGCGGATGATGAGGCCGAGCGACGCCAGTTGGCGTTGCTAGAGGACGAGATGGAGCGGCAGGCCGAGGAACTGCGGGTGCTCTCCGAGATGAGGATGGAGACCGGATTCGCGCCGCGCGTGTCTTTGGTGCGCACACCACCAGGTGGGTTCAGCACTATAGCACCGATGGAGCACGTTGAGCTCTTGTCACCACCGACCCTTCCGCAGCCAGGAGAGAAGAGGCTGCTCAGCTCGCCGGAGGAAGTGCAGGAGGCGGTGCGACGCCGCGTAGGCAGCCGCAGGGCAGTTCCGCCGATCGGCGGACTTTTGACACGTCCCGCTGCATCTCCTCCACCACCACCACCACCACAGGAAGCCCAGGACGAGGAGGAAGACGAAAACGTGGACGAGTTAGTTTCGGCTCCCCTGGAAAAACTAGCAGGCTTGGCGTCGTCGGCCACCAGGGGCATAATGGAGGCGGCCAAAGCCAAAACATCGAAGTTAAATAAGGACGAGCTGGCGGTCATCGGCGTGCACACCGAGAGAATCGCAGCAGTAGTGATGCACTTGTCGCTGCGTGTCGCTGCAGCGGAAAAACGCGCGGCAATGGCCGAGCAGAGGGCTGTAGAACAGAAGACTGAGACTGCGCGGCTCCCCGACAACTTACCGGTCAGGTCGTTCGCGCATGCACTGCGTCTGGGTAGGAATATTGAGCCGGTCCCCATCACTCGACCACCAGGTCCGTCGGTTGTGGTGTACCCCGCCGAGGAGAAAAGGGACACCATGAAGACAGCGGAGGACACACGGCGGGTGCTGCTTGATGCGGTGCGTCCGGGTCAGCTGGGCCTGCAAATTGCAGGGGTACGGAAGGTGGGTAACGCGGGGGTCGTTGTCCAGACCACCTCCTTGGCCGCAGCCGAAGCTTTGAGGAAGGCGGTCCCAGCCACACTACGCACAATGGAGCCAGCGGAGAGGCAGCCGCTCATCGCCCTCACGGGCATAGACAAAAAGGCCACCCTCGAGGTGGTTTTGGACGAGCTTAAGGAGCAAAACTTAAAAGACGATGACGAGTGGACACTGGAGCGACTGTCGAAAGAGTTGCGGCTCCTGTTCAGGCGCAACAGGCACGGAAATAGAACAAGGTGGGTGTGCCAAGTCACAAAAGAGCTGCGGCGGGCCCTAATATCACGGGGAAAAAATTATGTTGGCTGGGACGTGGTGGAAGTAACAGATCATGTCTCCGTCACATGCTGCAGTCGATGCCAATTGTACGGGCACCCGGAAAAATACTGTCGGGCAAAGTCGATGGTCTGCGGGAACTGCGGGGACGAAGGACACAAAAAGGAGGAGTGCCAGGTGACGGGCTCGACTTGCGCCACTTGTAAGAAGTTCGGCAGGAGGGGCGCTCAGACCCATCGCACAGCGTCGCGCGAGTGCCCTGCCCGGATTCACGCTGAGCAGCGTTCGGTAAGCTGTACTAATTATTATGGCTCTTAGGGTAGGGCAGCTCAATCTTCAGGGGTCGGCTGCAGCCACAGCGGAGTTGCCGCGTTTGGCGGAGGAGTTCGACCTGGACGTGGTGCTGGTACAGGAGCTGTTTGTAGCGGCGCCAGGATCTGTGGCGTCGCATGCGCAGTTGGTGTTGCCCGAGGGCCCCTGCCCTAAAGTGGGGGTCTTCATGGCTAATCTTCGGGTGAGCTGCGCGGTGCTTCATCAGACAAGCAGTGCGCACTGCATCGTGTGCCACATAGCCTGGAATCACTCAAACCTGCATATTGTAAGCGCGTACTTCCAGTACTCTGAGGACATTTCTCGACACCTGCAACACCTTACCAGAGTGCTGGAAGGGCTTCGGGGTCGCCGTGTGCTCCTGGGAGCAGACGTCAACGCGCACTCTCCTCTGTGGCACTGTGTGCCCAGGCACTATATCGGGCGCGGCCGTGAAGTGGCTCGCCGACGTGAGGAAATGGAGGCCTTCCTGTTGGCCCATGATCTTGCAGTCCACAACGTGGCTGGTCAGCCATCCACCTTCTCCACGGCCAACGGGGAATCTAACATTGACCTCACCTTCTCGACGCGGGGGGTTGTGGTCGAAGATTGGAGGGTGCGCGAAAACGCTAGTTGCAGCGATCATCGGCTCGTCACCTTCAGGCTATGTGGCATGCGGAGTCGCGAGCCCGCTCCTATTGCGGAGCCGTCGGTGGCGCCAAAGAGGTTCCGGGAGCGTGGTGTGGACTGGAACCGATTTCAGGTGAGGATTCATGAGCGAATGGGTAAGATTGACTGGACGAAGCCTGCTAGTGATGTATGTAAGGAGTTCACGCGAATTATCACGTGGACTGCGACAGAGTGCTTGGGTACGTGTGGTGACGGGAAGAAAGCGAAAGGGTACGAATGGTGGTCTCCTGCACTGGAGGCTTTGCGTAAAAGGCACAATAAGGCGAGGAAAAGCTGGCAAGATGCAAGAAAGGTTCGAGGGGAAATGGAAGCGAGTGCGCGAGAGGCATTTCATGTTTGCCGCAGTAAATACAGGGCATCGATGGAGAGGGCGCAGCTCGACTTCTTCCGCAAGTTGGCGGACACCGGTAACCAGGACCCATGGGGCCTGGCGTACAGGGCTGCCAGTGGCAGAGTCAGGCCGCCACCCAATGTGGTGAATGGCACCCGGCTTGCGGAGGGCTTCGCCGCGGATGTTGGCACCGCCATGCGCGGACTTGTGCATGCACTGTGTCCCGACGACGATCCGTCGTCGGACTCAGTGTACCACAGGCAGGTGCGGCTGGCGGCAGCTTGCATCCCGTCGGGTCGAGACGCGCCCCCTCCGTCGCGTCAGGTCTTGGAGAAAATAGTTAAGGATCTTCCTAACACGGCTCCGGGCATCGATGGAATCACGGCGCACATTGTCAGGCATGTGTGGCGGGTGGCGAGCGCCGAACTCACGCACATGCTTGGCATGTGTGTAACCGAGGGTATCTTCCCCGATGCGTGGAAGGACGGTAGGCTGATTGTGCTGCCTAAAGGCAATGACAAGCCCCTTACCGATCCCAAAGCGTATCGGCCTATCACGCTTCTCCCTGTCCTGGGGAAAATACTTGAGCGCGCTATGTTGTCAAGCGCACCATCAATTACGCGAGGGGTGTCCTCATGCCAGCACGGGTTCTCTCGGGGAAGGTCAACGCTGACGGCTCTCAATGAGATTGTCGGCACCGCACATAGAAGCAGTTCCAAATATGTCCAGGCCATCTTCCTGGACATATCTAGCGCCTTTGACAACGCTTGGTGGCCCATGATCCTGCTGAAAGCGAAGGAGGAAGGGTGCCCGCCAAACATCTACCGGATGCTGGCGTCGTACTTCTCCAACCGCAGGGTAGGCCTCTTCGCGGGCAGCGGGGTTGTGTGGAAAACTGCTACGATGGGTTGCCCGCAGGGTTCTGTAGTGGAACCACCACTATGGAATCTTCTACTGGATGACTTGCTTCGGTTGCCATATCCAGCCGGTGTGAGCGTGGTCGCGTACGCGGATGATGTTACGGTTCTCATCGAGTCGGATTCTCGATCCGGCATAGAGGCTTCTGCCTCGTGCGCCATGGGACTAATAAGTGAGTGGGGAACTCGAAACAGGCTGGGCTTCTCCCCTTCTAAGTCATGCTCTATGACAGTGAAGGGGGGACTGTCAAAGCGCCCACCCACGATTCGACTCGATGGGACCTCAGTCAAGAGCGTACGTTCGACCAGAGTGCTTGGTGTGGTGATCGATTCGAGCCTATCGTTTGGAGAACATGCTCTGTCCATCGGCGAGCGTGCTGCAGCTGGGCTGGGCAAGATGTCGCGCGTCTCCGCCGCATCCTGGGGCGTGCGTCACCGGGCCCTTAAGGTCCTGTATAAGGGGATTTACACCCCCACAGTGACGTATGCGGCGGGCTGCTGGTGGAGGCGCGTGACCTCATACACGGTTAAGTCGACACTCTTGAGAACGCAAAGGCCAGCGCTAATTTTGCTGACCAAAGCCTACCGTTCCGTCAGTACGGCGGCACTCCCAGTCCTGGCTGGGGTGTTGCCGGCCGACCTCGAGGTCGCCCGTGCGGGCATGATAGACGACATCCGGCATCTCCCGCGAGATGAGCTCAGGACAAGGAGAAGGGTCATCGCGGACGAGGCTGTAGCCAAATGGCAGCAGAGATGGGAACAGGAGGATAAGGGGAGGGAACTCTATCGATTCTTCCCGGACGTGGCGGCTAGGCTCAAGGCGACTTGGGTTGAACCGGACTATCAAGTCTCACAGATCTTGACGGGGCATGGATGTTTTAGAAAGAGATTGCATGAGATGAAGCTGTGTGAGGTAAGTGTGTGTTACTGCGGAGAGGCTGATGAAAGCTTGGACCACACTTTGTGGCAATGCCCCCTGTATGAGGAACAGCGATGTAAGATGATGGATGGGATTACACGCTTGGAGGAAGGACCGGTCCATTATTGCGACCTCGTGGCCTCGGAGGCTAACTTCCGGCGGCTGAGAGACTTCGCGCACGCATGGTATAAGATCAGGAGCGGGCTGGAGCGAGAGGGGTAAGCGCAGGGACGGGCAGCGAAGGCGTGCTGTGTTGTACGGACCCATGGGAGGGGTCGTACGGTAGAGGCCGCCCCAGAATGGGGAGAAAGGCACAGAGGGACAGGACGAGGAAACTTGTAAAGGAGTCAAGAAGCGACTGCGGTGATAGCGCACGCGCTATGTCCGCAGGGCTCCGTCCTGGGTCCAGCTCTGTGGAACCTGCTTTTGGACGACTTGCTTCGACTGCCGCTACCCAAGGGCGTCCGAATGGTCGCCTACGCGGACGATGTGACGATCCTGATCGAGGCCCAGTCTCGAAGCGATATCGAGAAGGCTGCCCAGATGTCGCTAGAGATGATCGCGGCGTGGGGTGCCAGGAATCGGCTGCAGTTCTCCCCTGCCAAGTCAGCAATGATGACGATGCGGGGAAAACTCCAGCGGGCCCCCACCGTAAAGCTAGCCGGGGACTCGGTCAGGAGCGTCACGTCGACGATGGTGCTGGGAGTGGTGCTCGACACGAGTTTGTCCTTTGCGCAGCATGCGTCGTCGATAGGGGAACGTGCGGCCAAATGCTTCGGGAAGATGTCACGAGTGTCGGCGTCGTCCTGGGGTATTCGATACCCCGGTCTCCACATCCTCTATAAGGGCACTTTCGTAGCCACGATCACGTATGCAGCTGCTTGTTGGTACAAAAGGGCGACACTCCACGTTGTTCGCAGCGCGCTGCTCCGGTGCCAGAGACCAAGCCTGATACTGCTGACGAAGGCGTACAGGTCTACCAGTACGGCTGCGCTGGCAGTGCTGGGCGGTGTTCTCCCGGCAGACCTGGAGGTTATCCGTGCAGGGAGGTTCGATGAGGAGCGCCAGGCCGCGGCCGGAGCACAGGTCGAGCCGAACGTGCGCAGACTAGAGCTGGCACGGCGGAAGGAAGTGATTTGGAATGAGACGATGGATGCTTGGCAAAAGAGATGGACGGCTGAGGAGAAAGGAAGGGAGCTGTATCGCTTCTTCCCGGACGTGGCGAATCGGCTCAGCTCCCACTGGGTCGTGCCGGAGCTCTCCCAGATTCTCACGGGACATGGGTGCTTCAGGAAAAGGCTGTATGATATGAAGTTGTGCGAGGTTAATGTATGTTATTGCGGTATGGAAGAGGAAGATCTACACCATGTGTTGTGGGTCTGCCCCCTCTATGAAGACGACAGACGTAAGATGATGGATGGGATTGTCTGTGTTGAGGTCGGTCCGATTTATTACTCCGACCTCGTGAGCTCACCGGCGAACTTTGGCCGGCTACGGGATTTCGCGCACAGGTGGCACGCCGCCCGGAACGCCATGGAGCGCGAAGAGCGAAGAGGAAGAGGAGCATCAGCAGCAGCAGCCCACTGAGGAGCAAAAACTACGCGGCGACGGCGACGAAGTAAGGCTGTGTTGTCGTTAGTTGCAAGCCCAGATGGGAGAATGCACAAAAGGGACACATGGCTAACTTGTAGGGATCAAGCAGCGCCTGCGGACGAACAAAATAAGATTGCCAAGGGAGCTATGTCCGCAGCCGCCCCACGTTTCGGCCCGTATAACGTAACGTTGGTCGGGCCATGGGAAGGTTATTGGAGGGAGTGTCCCTAGCTACTTCGTCGTCAGACGTGTTAGAGAGCGGACGTGCGGACGATCGTTCCCTTACCTATTTTTCTATTGGTCGAGAGTAAAAATCGGTACCTCTCGTTCTCGCTAGTACAGTTTTGTTCTAAGCCCCGCGGCCATCTTACTTTTAGAGTAAGAGCGCGCGAGGCTCTGGCGGAGCCTAGTGACATTTCCCCCCCGCGAGTGTTTTGACGTGCTTTTGACAGCTGACAGTTGACGTGTGGTTTGTCAGTTTACAGTGACGTGTGGTCGACAGTTGCGACATTGACGCTAAAGTGCAAGTGACATTAACGCAAGTGACGTTCTGGTTGACAGTTGCGACATTGACGCTAAAGTGCAAGTGACATTAACGCAAGTGACGTTCCGTTTAGTTTTAAGTCATAGTATAGTTTTGCGACATTGACGCTTTAGCTTTTAAGACTTCAATTTAAAATTTTGTCTGTGATAATAGTGTGGACTCCGGCTGATATCGGGGTAAGTACTCTGTTTTTGCTTGGGCAGTACTTGGTGTGGACTTTTGCCAAGCAGTACTTGGTGCGGACTTTTTGCCAAGTTGTCCTTTGGCGTGGACTTTTGTGCCAAGTAGTCCATGGTTACACATTGTTTTTGGCGCGTTTAATACACGAACAGAATACATGGCATAAAGCCTGTTGCTCGTGTATTCTGTTCCTCGTCGCAACTAAGTTGCGAGAATCGGCGACAAGATGGAGAGAGAGGAAGCAGAACGGCGCCAACTGCAGCTCATCGAGCAGGAAATGGAGCAAAAAGCAGAAGAGCTACGTATCCTGGCGGAGATCCGCATGGAAGGAGGAGCAGAGGTTGGCTTCAGTCCGAGGGCCACCTTGCAGCGCACCCCGCCGCAGGGATTTAGCACCCCCCCCCCAGCGCATGGAACCAGAGGAGGATGAGCCGGTAGTACGCGAGAAGCGGCTGCTGAGCTCGCCAGAAGAGGTTCAGGAGGCAGTGCGACGTCGTGTTGGCGCGGCCCGTAAGATGGCGCGCACTGACGCGCCACCGATTGGCGGACTTCTCTCGCGGCCTTCTGACCAGCCGTCCAAGACTAAGCCGCCAAATCAGCAACACCAGCAACAGCAGCAAGAACAGCCCCGCGAGGTGGACGAGCTCACCTCTGCGACGGTGGAAGCACTGGCCGGCTTGGCAACTGCTTCCACCAAAGGAGTCATGGAAGCGGTGAGAGCCAAGAGCTCCAAACTGAACAAAGAGGAGATGGCGGCTATTGGGGTACACATAGAGCGCCTTGCGGCGGTGGTGACGCACCTAACCTTGCGCCTGGCGGCCGCGGAGAATCGTGTGTGCACACAGGCAGCGAGCGCGGCCCCCATTGCTCCGACCTCATACGCCTCGGTGCTCAGATTGCCTAGTCGGCAAGAGCCAGTCCGGATGAACGTTGCGTCGGGGCCAATGCTGGCTTTCTACCCAGCTGAGGAGAACGGCGCAATAAAGACGGCCGAGGAGACCAAAACGGAGCTAAAGAAAGCTATTGACCCCGCAAAACTCTGGGTACAGGTGGCAAAGTTGCGCAAGGTGGGCAACGCCGGCGTCATAGTGCAGACCACGGACGTGGAGTCAGCCAACAGGCTCCGGGCGGCAGTACCGACGACGCTTCGGGTGTCCGAGCCCAAGAAGAGACAGCCGCTGGTTTGCCTGAACAGGCTAGATGGAGATCCATCCTATGAGGAGATCATAGAGGCCGTGCACGAGCAGAACTTCCGTGATGACCCGGGGTGGCCGTTAGAGCGAATCAAGAAGGAGGCAACAGGCGCATTCAAGAAGAGCCGTGGCCCACGCGGCGCATCCGCGGCCACCTCGGTAATCTTCGCGTGCACGGCCGAGATGAGAGAGGCTCTGCTTCAGAAGGGGCGAGTCTATGTAGGGTTGCAGGCTGTCGAGGTGACGGACTATGTGGACGTCACCTGCTGCAACAAGTGCCAGCAGTACGGGCACCCGGAGCGCCTCTGTAGGTCCGCTGAGATCACGTGCGGACGCTGTGGTGGAACTGGTCACCGCGCGGAGGAGTGTAAGGCTGCAGTGTCATGTTGCGCGACCTGCAAGCGTCTGGGCAAGAAGGGGGCGGCGGAACACAGGACCGCCTCCCGGGACTGCCCGGCGAGGCAATATGCGGCGCAAAGGAGTGTTAGCATGACTCAATATGCTTAATACGCGCCCCATGAAGATTGGTCAGCTAAACCTCGCCGGGTCTATGCTCGCTACGAGGGAGCTCCCCGCTATCTGCCGGCAGCTGAAGCTGGATGTCGTGCTCCTCCAGGAACAGTACCCGCAGGCCGACAACATCACACAGAGCGGGAGTACAGCCAAGGCAGGTCTGTACATACACAGGCGCGGCACGGCCTGCGCGGTACTGCGGCACCTCACTACCGACCACTGCCTTGTGGCTCATCTGGAGGAGTGCGACCTGCACGTAGTCTCGGCGTACCTGCAGTACAGCGAGGCCATCGACGAGCACCTACACCACCTGGAAGGTGTCATGGAAGCACTGCGGGGGAAGCGCGTGCTGGTATGCGCAGACGCCAATACCCACTCGCCTATGAGGCACAGTGAGCCACGCCATTACGTCGGGCGTGGCCATGCAGCGGAGTACAGGCGGGTGGCCATGGAGGGATTCATTGCGGCGCACAGACTCACCGTTCACAACGTGGAAGGCCAACCCTTCACTTTTAGTGGCCCGAACGGTGAGTCCAACATCGATATAACCCTTACGTTGTAACGATACCTTCTACTTCTCCAATAAAAGAGGGTAAAATAGATGTACCATTAAATTTAATGTAGTATTAATAAACAGTATTTTATAAAAACCTGCCTACCTATCTACCTATCCTAGAAACCGGCCTACCTACCTATCTGACACACTCTCAGGAGAGAAGAGGAGGAGGTTTAGAGTATAGTACTAGCGGGACGGCTTGGCAGGCCACTCCAGGATCGCCTTCTCCTCCACGATGTCTTCGTCGTACAGCAGCTCGAGCAAGGCGGTCTGGCAGTAGGCTCCCAACAAGGCGTCTGGGCAGCAGGCTTTCAGCAAGGCGTCAGGGCAGCAGGCTCTCAGCAAGGCGTCAGGGCAGCAGGCTCCCAGCAAGGCGTCAGGGCAGCAGGCTCCCAACAAGGCGTCAAGGCAGCAGGCTCCCAACAAGGAGTCAGGGCAGCGGGTACTGCACTTCTTCTTCCATCACTCTTCGTCAAAACTCGTCGAGAACTAAACTCTTCAAAAACTGGTCAAAGACTGAACTCCGGAGATGGCCCCCAGCGCCTTTTATACCCAGCTCAGCGTTCAAAATCCATTCCATTCTCATTCTGTACCAGAATTCAAATTGTAGAGTCCAAAATAGTCCATCTTGCCAGTTATTTGATCAGCCAGTTATATTCGAGCATAATTTATTAAACCTCTTCGATAAAATCTGAGAGTGTGTTTTAGAAATTTATAATTATAATTTAAAATGCCGTTAATCAGTAGACAACCACAATATAATATACAATATTAAGCTAGTCCTATCGATAAAAGTGAATAACAATTATATAATAAAAGTATGAACAACCTTTTTAGTCTATTAGCCATTCAGTGACTACAAAGAAGAAGAAATTACAGTTTGTCAGCCTTGACGTAAAAAATGTCATGACAAGAAAATATTTGTTTTGATGGATGAATTATGGATTATGATTACAAAGAAAATGTAAGTTATTTGGTATTTGTAATAACAGATACTATATTTCCCCATCGACCCCGAGAAAATTTTTGGTCTAGAACAAAAATTTTGTAAGGTTAAAGTTTATCCACATTCATATAACTTACATGCCTCATTCAATCACACCAACATCTCACGAAGTTAGGTCAGGTAGGATTCACATTCAATGATCACTACTCGACCTGATTAGTACATGACAGTAGGCTTGTTTTCGGAGTCTGTCAGTCCGCTCGCGTCGAAAACCCATCAAATAAAAAACAAGATTTAGCAAAGGCTTATTTTTACGAAGTTGCTAGCCGCTTCGATCAACTTTAGAGTCGATAACATAAAAAACAAGGTTTAGCAAAGGCTTATTTTTACGAAGTTGCTATCCGCTTCGATCAAATTTAGAGTCGATAAATAGTAAGAAACTAACTTGGAGAGTTAGAAAGGGAGAAGGTTTGGTAATATGTACCTAAACGCACTTCTAAGTAATATCTGATTAGTTCAGATATAAGAGAAGCCTCTTAAAGTTTAAGAACAAAGTTAAAGAAAGAAATAAACTATTGAGTTTCAATAAACCGAAAAGAACTCTATAGTTAAAAGAAGAGAAGAAGATAGAGATGAGTCATGAATATAGTACGAAAGCTGAATATATTTACATGATTATATACATTAATTTTTAAAATCTTTAATATGCCATTTAGCCCGGTTGCCATTAGGATCCTCTAATATGTAAACTAATGGGGATAGTTTCTGAATTACAGTTGACTTTATATATTTGGGAGCTAACTTTGCGCTGAAATAAGTTCCAGCCTGACTATTTATATAATTTCTTCGCCAGACTGTATCTCCTACGTCATATTCTTTAAATGAATGACGTTCGTTGTAATAAGAAGAGTTACGGGTATGGGCAATGTGAAGGGCTGTCTGAACTTTATCGAAAGTAGCAGACAATAAACCTAAGTTAGTAGCATAGATATCCCTAGGTAGAAAAATTATTTCTTCAAGATTATTAGTTGGCGTATAAAGTGAACCAGAAGTAACTGTTTCCCGTCCAAAGAGCAAAAAGTTAGGAGAGAAACCAGTGGTTGCATTAGTTGTGCTGTTCATAGCATATTGAACTTTAGGAAGGTGGATATCCCAAGATCTATGGTCTTCACCGACCAAAGGTGACAAAGCTGTGATTATAGTACGATTATATCTTTCAGTGGGATTAACTTGAGGGCAATAGTGGGGAGAAAAAAATATGTATGGTATGTTGTATCTCCCAAGAAAGTTGCGAAATTCATGGGATTGGAATTGCGATCCGTTATCCATAATAATAGTTTGAGGTACACCATGGACCAGAAAAACAAAATTTTCTAAGTTAGAGATAATGTTAGTACTAGTAGCCCGTTTTAGTGGGAAGATCAGGGAATATTTAGTAAAATAACAGTTAACTACTAAAATAAATTGATTCCTACGTCTAGTCATAGGTAGAGGACCCATTAAATCCAAGGAAATAGTTTGAAAAGGCCTGGAACAAATTTTTGGTTTACCCATAAGGCCAAATGGAGAGTGATTTGCGTGTTTATAAGCTAAACAATTATCACAAGAAGAAATTATTTTAGCGATATCCCTAAACATAGCTGGCCAGTAATATAGAAGTGATAACTTTTTATAAGTCTTAAAAATTCCTAGATGGGGCTGATCTGGGGACCCATGGTTATCTTTGACAAGGGTTTCCCGAAGATCAGGATGAGGAACTTCTTTCCACGCGAAATCTTCAGTCAGCGCGTAAGGAGAATGAGTATAGCGGAATAATTTATGTTCGCGAATAGTATAATTGGGATATTGATCAGGATTGTTACGACATTCTAAAAGTAGTTTGTTATAGTGTTCCAATGCTGGAGATACAGATTGGGGTTCAAGTAAGACAGGATTAACACCAAGAGGAGATGATGTTAAATCACGGGAGAGTAAGTCTGGGACTAAATTGTCTTTACCTCTTTTGTGTTTTAAAGTGAAATTAAAAGTTGACAGCCTAAGAGCCCACCGTGCAAGTCTACCGGATGGATTGGATAATTTTAAAAACCATTTAAGTGCTGCATGGTCTGTATAAACAGTGAATTGTTTACCATTATCGATATAACAACGCCAATGTTCTATAGCTGTTATTACTGCGAGGGTTTCTTTTTCTGTGGTTGAGTAATTGCGCTCATTTTTATTAAGGGATTTGCTCATATAGGCTATAACTACTTCTTTGCCGTCCTTTTCTTGTGTTAACATACCTCCGATTCCAAAGTTAGAAGCATCGCAGTGTACAGAGAAGGGGAGATCATAGTCAGGACAAGCTAGTATAGGAGTAGTAACAAGAGCTTCTTTTAGTTTATTAAAAGCCAGATTAGCGTCTTTATCCCAAAAGAATTTAGGGGCATTTTTACCGGAAGAAGTTAACTTATTAAGTGGTGTTGCAATAGTGCTGAAGTTGGGAATAAATCGACGGAACCAGCTACAAGTTCCAATAAATTTTCTTACTTCTTTACGAGTAGTGGGAGTAGGAAATTCGAGTATTGCTTTAATTTTAGCTGGATCTGAACGTAAACCATTTTCATCTACAATATACCCCAAGTATTTAAGTTCATTTTTAAAGAATTGACTTTTATCGAAGTTAATAGTCAAATTAGCTAACTTTAATTTCTCCAGAACTTTAAGTAGATAAGAGATATGCTCCTCAAATGATTCAGAGATGATTATAATATCATCTAAGTAACAAAAGACTTTATTATCAAATTCAGGAGTAAAGAGCATGTCCATAAGTCTTTGCTGAGTAGCTGGAGCATTGGTTAGCCCAAAGGGCATGATAACAAAGCGATACATGCCTCGACCAGGGACATAAAAAGCTGTTTTATCTTTATCAGATTCATCTTTCAAAGGAATTTCCCAAAATGCTTTAGCAATATCAATGCTTGAAAGAAATTTTGCATTTTTAAGGTTATCTAAAATTTCATTGACAAATGGAAGGCTATACGCGTCTCTACGAGTAACTGAATTTAATTTACGACTATCAACACAGAATCGCCATTCGCCATTCTTTTTAGGCGTAATGATAACCGGAGAAAGCCAAGGACTTTCGCATTTTTCAATAACACCCCATTCTAACATTTTATCAACTTCTTTAATGAGAGCTTTCTGTTTTTCAGGAGACAGTCGGTAGCAACGTTGTTTAATTGGTGGAGTATCACCAGTATCAATATGATGACTAATAAGATGAGTGCGGCCCAGTACTCCTCTACTTTCGAAGGAAATAGCTTTGAATCGATTAATCATGTCATCAGCAATAGTTTTTTGCTCTGACGAAAGATTGTTATAAGGAAGTACTTGTTTAGTAGTTTCAGTAACCACTGAACATTTAGTATTTAGCCTAAAAGCTGAAGAAAGTATGTGTGGTACAAGGTTAAACTTTTTCCAAAAGTCGACTCCTAAAATAATTGAAGGAGATATATTTGGGAATACGAAGGCTTGGATCAGATGAGTTTGATTATTGTATCTAATTGGAATGTCGATTGAGCCAAGAGATTTACTTATATGTTTACTGGCAGTAGTAATCGTCATTGAACAAGACTTGGATAGCGTGAAGCCTAATTTTAAAATTTCTAAGTGGGATTTATTACCAAGTATTGTAATCGAACTACCACTATCTAGTAGGCCGGAGAATGTTTTGTTATTAATAGAAATATCAATAAAAGGACGGTTAAAATCTTTTTCGTTGTCGTATAATGAACTAATTTTGTAACAATGGAAGAAATTTTTAATGGTTTGTAACCAATCCTGCCAGTCAGATTGATTAAAGTATTTATTACCCAAGTCGTTGTTTAGTTTTTTGAGTTGTTAGTTTTTTTGCAGTTAGGACAATCAGTAGTTTTAACATCTTTTAAGCTACATCTAAAACAAATTAATGTACGAGGTTGCGAGCAATTAGTTAGTGTGTGGCCATTAGTGCGGCATCGTACACAAAAAGCATTAGAGTTAAATTTATTGATCGTGTTAACTTGAGGTTTATTGTTAAAACGATTATTAAAATTTGTTCTAGGAGGAAACGTGTTAGAAGTTGAGGGTTTCGGCGTTAAATTAGTAGGTTTATAGTTAAATTCAACAGTTAAAGGATTATTAGTAGTTTGTGGTTCGCTGAAACGTTTCTCTTTGTCCAAAAACTCTTCGTATTTTTGACAACATGAAATAAGTGCCTGAATAGAGTTAATATTATTATTAGCCATATAAGGTGAATAACAAGGTCGAATGTTACGAATAATAATTTGGAGTTTTTTAGTTTCTGTAAGTTTTTCTGAGAGTCTGGAAAACATACCAGACATTATAGAAACAAAAATAACAATAGGTTCATCCTTGCCTTGAGTACGACTATTAATGGCTTCTAATAATTTATGGTCATAGTCAAAACCACCAAAGTCTGTAATCAAAGCTTCACAAAGTGCATTCCAAGTTAACAAAGAGTCACGTTTAAAACGATACCAATGTAACGCATTATCAGTTAATAATTCAAACGCATGATCTAATAATTTGTCCCCAGGAATATTCCTAGAAATACTAAATTCCTGAATTTTTTGGATAAATGAACGCGGACAAGAGTTTCCATCGTATTTTATTCGTTTAAGCTCATTAAGTGAATTATTAGGAATAGAGTTTAAAGGTTGAGACTGAATGTCGGGAAGCATCGTATGAAACATGGTCTCATTAGGACTACTAGGAGTCGAAGAGGGACGGTTGATTTCTAAAGGTTGTGGATTAAGTTCGTTGGAATCAGTTGTTAAAGAATTAAATTTTGACTCTAAGTCGAGAAATCTTTCCTTTGTTTGAGTGAAGCGAGTTTCCTCTGTGGTATCTAAATCAATATCAATCCTATCTAATCTGAAAAATGTATGGTTAATAAAAGTCCTAATTTTTTTGTTAAGTTTATTGTTGCCCTGCTCTACCAATAATATTTTGGATTCGATATAATTGAGAGTAGTGTTTAGTTCGTCTAAGTCAGTTTTGACTGGGAGCACCGAATCTAAAATATCATGAGATAATGTAAGAGGCGCGAGTTGGAGAATTTGCTTCTTGAGAAGTATGACTGTATCTTTTGGTTCCTCAAGTCTTATTTTAACTTCATACTCAAGTTCAGCTTTATTTAAAAGTTCAAAGTGAATAATTCTATCCATGACTGAAAATTAATATTATAGATAGCAAAAGAAGGTAAAGAGGGAATAAACTAGTGGTAAAAGAGGTGATAAACTAGTGTTCGTGTGAAGAGGAAGTCTAGTATAGTGTTAGTGTAAAGAGTGAGTCTCCTATCCTAGAACTTAATATTAAAAAAGAGTCTAAGCCAAAAAGTGAGTCCAAAGAAAAAAGTTACTAGTAATAGTTTTTTTTTTTTTGGAATTTTGAAAAAAAAATTAAACCGACTAGCTATGATTTTACGTTGGGCGCCAAACTGTAACGATACCTTCTACTTCTCCAATAAAAGAGGGTAAAATAGATGTACCATTAAATTTAATGTAGTATTAATAAACAGTATTTTATAAAAACCTGCCTACCTATCTACCTATCCTAGAAACCGGCCTACCTACCTATCTGACACACTCTCAGGAGAGAAGAGGAGGAGGTTTAGAGTATAGTACTAGCGGGACGGCTTGGCAGGCCACTCCAGGATCGCCTTCTCCTCCACGATGTCTTCGTCGTACAGCAGCTCGAGCAAGGCGGTCTGGCAGTAGGCTCCCAACAAGGCGTCTGGGCAGCAGGCTCTCAGCAAGGCGTCAGGGCAGCAGGCTCTCAGCAAGGCGTCAGGGCAGCAGGCTCCCAGCAAGGCGTCAGGGCAGCAGGCTCCCAACAAGGCGTCAAGGCAGCAGGCTCCCAACAAGGAGTCAGGGCAGCGGGTACTGCACTTCTTCTTCCATCACTCTTCGTCAAAACTCGTCGAGAACTAAACTCTTCAAAAACTGGTCAAAGACTGAACTCCGGAGATGGCCCCCAGCGCCTTTTATACCCAGCTCAGCGTTCAAAATCCATTCCATTCTCATTCTGTACCAGAATTCAAATTGTAGAGTCCAAAATAGTCCATCTTGCCAGTTATTTGATCAGCCAGTTATATTCGAGCATAATTTATTAAACCTCTTCGATAAAATCTGAGAGTGTGTTTTAGAAATTTATAATTATAATTTAAAATGCCGTTAATCAGTAGACAACCACAATATAATATACAATATTAAGCTAGTCCTATCGATAAAAGTGAATAACAATTATATAATAAAAGTATGAACAACCTTTTTAGTCTATTAGCCATTCAGTGACTACAAAGAAGAAGAAATTACAGTTTGTCAGCCTTGACGTAAAAAATGTCATGACAAGAAAATATTTGTTTAGATGGATGAATTATGGATTATGATTACAAAGAAAATGTAAGTTATTTGGTATTTGTAATAACAGATACTATAACGTCAAGAAGTGTCGCCGTAAGCGACTGGACGGTGCACGAGGCGGCAAGTGCCAGCGACCACCGTCTGATCACCTTCCAGGTTGGCGATGGCCCGCGGAGAGAGTGCCGCAGCGCTGAGCCGGCTAGAGAGCCGGTGCGCTTTCGGGATCGGGGAGTGAACTGGCTGCGCTTCAAGCAGACTATCCACGCGCAAATGGGGAGGCTTAATTTTGATAAGCCAGCGTCCTTTGTTTGTAAGGAGTTTACGAGTGTTATTGTGGAGACAGCGAGCAAGTGCCTAGGAGAGAAAGGTCCACCCAAGGACGCGGGGTATGAATGGTGGAATCCGGAGCTTGAAAAGCTTCGGAAAGAGAATAATAAGGCTAGGGGTAAATGGCAGCGAGTGAGGAAGGCCGGGGGGCTGCGTGAGGAACGTCTGAGAGCAGAGTTTCATCTGGTGAGAGCGGGATATCGAGAGGCAATGGAGAGGGCGGAGCTTGACTATTTCAAGAAGATTGCTGACACTGGCAATGGCGACCCGTGGGGGTTGGCTTACCGGGCTGCCAGTGGCAGACTGAGGCCACCTTCCCGGGTCATTAATGGTACTAAACTGGCGGAGGGTTTTGCTACCTCTGTGGGCGACGCTGCGACCGGCCTCCTGCAGGCACTTTGCCCGGACGACGATCTGTCCCAGGATACGCCCTACCACAGGCAGGTCCGGGTCGCGGCGTTACTCACCCCGTCAGGTCAAGCTGCGCCTCCTCTGTCTCGTGACAGTCTGGGGGGCATAATCAGGAGTCTGCCCAACACGGCTCCGGGATTGGACGGTATCAGTGCGCGAATTGTTCAGAATGTCTGGAATGTCGTGCCCGCGGAAGTCTCCGCGGTGTACGGCAAGTGTGTGTCTGAGGGTGTGTTTCCGGATATATGGAAGGAGGGCCAGCTTCTTGTGCTGCCGAAGGGTAATGGTAAGCCTCTTACTGACCCCAAGGCTTACAGGCCCATTACGCTTCTACCTGTGCTCGGAAAAATTTTAGAGCGCGTAATTTTAAAGTGCGCTCCGACGATCGGCAATCAGATCTCTGCCTCCCAGCACGGCTTTTCTCCGGGAAAGTCAACCGTCACGGCGCTCAACGATATCATGCGCACCGTGAGGGAGGGCTCGGACAAGTATGTGCAGGCCATATTTCTGGACATCTCGGGCGCCTTCGACAATGCCTGGTGGCCGATGATCCTGACGAAAGTCAAGCGGGGAGGGTGTCCGCCCAACATCTTTAAGATGCTGTCGGACTACTTTGTCCGCCGACGAGTCGGGCTCTTTATCGGGGACCGGGTGGTGTGGAAGGTGTCCACTATGGGATGCCCGCAGGGCTCCGTCCTGGGTCCAGCTCTGTGGAACCTGCTATTGGACGACTTGCTTCGACTGCCGCTACCCAAGGGCGTCCGAATGGTCGCCTACGCGGACGATGTGACGATCCTGATCGAGGCCCAGTCTCGAAGCGATATCGAGAAGGCTGCCCAGATGTCGCTAGAGATGATCGCGGCGTGGGGTGCCAGGAATCGGCTGCAGTTCTCCCCTGCCAAGTCAGCAATGATGACGATGCGGGGAAAACTCCAGCGGGCCCCCACCGTAAAGCTAGCCGGGGACTCGGTCAGGAGCGTCACGTCGACGATGGTGCTGGGAGTGGTGCTCGACACGAGTTTGTCCTTTGCGCAGCATGCGTCGTCGATAGGGGAACGTGCGGCCAAATGCTTCGGGAAGATGTCACGAGTGTCGGCGTCGTCCTGGGGTATTCGATACCCTGGTCTCCGCATCCTCTATAAGGGCACTTTCGTAGCCACGATCACGTATGCAGCTGCTTGTTGGTACAAAAGGGCGACACTCCACGTTGTTCGCAGCGCGCTGCTCCGGTGCCAGAGACCAAGCCTGATACTGCTGACGAAGGCGTACAGGTCTACCAGTACGGCTGCGCTGGCAGTGCTGGGCGGTGTTCTCCCGGCAGACCTGGAGGTTATCCGTGCAGGGAGGTTCGATGAGGAGCGCCAGGCCGCGGCCGGAGCACAGGTCGAGCCGAACGTGCGCAGACTAGAGCTGGCACGGCGGAAGGAAGTGATTTGGAATGAGACGATGGATGCTTGGCAAAAGAGATGGACGGCTGAGGAGAAAGGAAGGGAGCTGTATCGCTTCTTCCCGGACGTGGCGAATCGGCTCAGCTCCCACTGGGTCGTGCCGGATTACCAGCTCTCCCAGATTCTCACGGGACATGGGTGCTTCAGGAAAAGGCTGTATGATATGAAGTTGTGCAAGGTTAATGTATGTTATTGCGGTATGGAAGAGGAAGATCTACACCATGTGTTGTGGGTCTGCCCCCTCTATGAAGACGACAGACGTAAGATGATGGACGGGATTGTCTGTGTTGAGGTCGGTCCGATTTATTACTCCGACCTCGTGAGCTCACCGGCGAACTTTGGCCGGCTACGGGATTTCGCGCACAGGTGGCACGCCGCCCAGAGCGCCATGGAGCGCGAAGAGCGAAGAGGAAGAGGAGCATCAGCAGCAGCAGCCCACTGAGGAGCAAAAACTACGCGGCGACGGCGACGAAGTAAGGCTGTGTTGTCGTTAGTTGCATGCCCAGATGGGAGAATGTACAAAAGGGACACATGGCTAACTTGTAGGGATTAAGCAGCGCCTGCGGACGAACAAAATAAGATTGCCAAGGGAGCTATGTCCGCAGCCGCCCCACGTTTCGGCCCGTATAACGTAACGTTGGTCGGGCCATGGGAAGGTTATTGGAGGGAGTGTCCCTATCTACTACGTGGCGAATCGGCTCAGCTCCCACTGGGTCGTGCCGGATTACCAGCTCTCCCAGATTCTCACGGAACATGGGTGCTTCAGGAAAAGGCTGCAAAAGGCTTGTAAAGAATTTATAACAGAGTATTACTTGTGAGATATATTGTGTTTTCATTCGATGGCCGAGTCAATCTATTTATTTAAAACGGTAAAGATTTTTAATATTGATATGGTCACTATAAGATGTCGTTAGGTTAGATAATTACGTAACAACTTAAGACAGAAGGTCCCTTAAGTAGGGACTGAATAAATTAATAACCGACTTGGTATTACATGGATCACACAACTTTTTACGGTAGAACAACTAAGTTGCGAGACTTGGGTTTTTGACAAGTATTGTTTTTTATGGGATTATAACTGACCAAAATAATGTAAGCAAACACGCGCGCTCACTGATTCGAATTCCATAAATTATTCTAATTCATTTTACAAGGCGACTTTGTACCTTAAGTCAACGAAACATAAGCTTTACGAGGTTGACTGTTGCTTGGCGTAACGATAGCGGTGACGAATGGTTATGAAATATCGACTGTATTACATTGGTAAAAAGTTCACTTTTCATTAAAATAACTGTTTGAGCGAAACAAAACGGAACGATTTCGCGACGAGTGTGAATCAATGAATTCTCAACCGTATTTTCATAACTATAAAATAGAAAATTGCATCAAGTAATTCGAAGACTGGTTTGTGTAACGAAGACTGGTTGGACCCACGAAGTAAAAACGGTTTCACCGTCGCAGAACGTAAAACGGTCTTTGAAAACGGTTCGTTGTCATTTGTCAAAACACCTACGACCAGTGTTGCCATATCTACCAACTTTTAGGTAGATCTACCTACTTTGCCCTCAGTCTACCTGTCTACCAACCTAAGCCTCAAATCTACCCATTTTTCAAAATTTTCAACGCCGTTATTTATAACTGCGTTGAAAAAATGTATTCAAATACATTTTTTTTCTTACTGAAGGATGAGGCGGTATGGCTTTGTGACTTAGCTCAACGGCGAATAAAAAAAAACTTACGATTGACAGTGGACATTGATTGACATCTGACATTGACACTTTCGTACTGCGTTCGCGGCATTCGAGCAGCGTTGCCGTTTCGTACGACATTCAGGCGCTCTTAAGACGAATTGTACGGTATACGGCAGAGTGGTCATTGCCGTACACTAAAATACGGCAATTAGGCAATCATAGCATAAGGAAGTATTGGGTATACCACTAGCTACTATATACGTATTTATGAAATGCAGTATGATTTACCTTAAACGAAATTAAATAAATTGTAGATGAAACATAATCAGCGTATGCGTAAAAATGAACGCCTAATTATGAAAAAAGTGCCACTAAAGATATCTTAATAGGCGATATTGAGGATTTGATAGGAGGAGGAGTGATCTGTGGTTTCTATCAAATCTATAGGTTCAGTGGCATCTTTTTCATAAGCAGAAGGTTTTTTATTTGTTTGACTTGTGTTTCATACCTATATTTTTTCTTTTTCATGTAACTAATAAAATAAAAACCGGTCAAGTGCGTGTCGGGCCACGCGCAGTGTAGGGTTCCGTAGTTTTTATTACAGCCAAGTGCGTGTCGTATTCGCTGACTGATCGTTTCGTACCATGCTCTAACTAAAAGCCAAACATGACTACCTAACTAATTTGACTTCCTGTACAAATCTTCACCTGATCCGACAATTTTGCACAGAAAGTTTCAATTTTTTTTTGAGATTTGTATAAAACTTGTCATAGCCGGTGTTTTGAATTTAAATACGGACACAGAGCTACACTACTCAATCGTCACAAGAAGCTAGCACGATACAACTGGCGCTTAGCGCCATCTATCGACATTTCTATAGAGTTGTTCGAAATTTTCGAGTCAAATACAATTGGTCGACTATTACTCGTAAACTTGTAAAGCCCACTTATGTGTGATAGTTTTCCTTTAAATTTCGTTATATGTAGGTACTACTGCCGTGACATTTCAATTTCTAACTATAACCGTTTAGTTGATAGAGGGGGGGGACACTTGACTCTAACGAAAACTGGTACTTTAAAGCTTGATAAGTCACGAACGGTTTACTTAATCAAAAAACGGTCTTACTAAACCCCTAATATTTTTGAAAGACCTATCCAACGATATCCCACACTATAGGAAGAACGAAAAAAAAAATTATCATCCCACTTTACATGTATGGCAGGTACCCTAAATAATTGTTTTTTTCAAAATTTTACTTTACCACTTTTTTGGCGTGATTAACATGTATACTCATGCCAAAGTTCAACTTTCTAGTACCAATAGTTTTTGAGCTAAACCGCGGACAGACGGACAGACAGACGGACATGGCGAAACTATAAGTGTTCCTTGTTGACTACGGAACCCTAAAAAATGTACGGCAATTTTTGTTTCAATACGGTAATTTCATCTCTTGCCTACGGTAACTCTACAAATAACCAGCAGCAACATAACACTCGAGTGGAAACCTGTTTGTTACATTACACCAAAATATTGAATTGAATTTGCTGTAGTAATTGTGATTTTATTTAATAACTTTTATTTCGGTAGTCGGTGTCATTTGTTTTGTAATTTCTTTTTTTTTGACACCGCCTTCCGAAATTAATATTATTTTTGCCTTTGTAGTGTTTTTATATGGAAGTCGGTTCTATTTTTTGCTAAAAATTTTTTTCACGGGTTTTAGTGGGTCGGTTTGTAATTTATCTAGTTGCAAAAGCCAAAATATCAACGACTTATCACCTTTTACAAAATATTGCTTTTCCCGATGCAGAGCCGTTAATTTTTGAGGAGTTCTTCTGGTACATCACCATCAGCTCTACTTCACCATACGCATTGTGACGAGCATAAAGTGCTTAACATCCATTTTCGAGTAATCTAATCGCAATCCACGAAATACTTATTATTGAGTAGTCTCGGTGGCCATCTGGGGTCTTCATCATCAGTTCCACTTCCTCAAATCGTGCTTTTTGAGAGCAACTACACAAGGTACTATAAGAAATACTCAAAACTTTATAGGTGTGCCTATAATATTTGAAGAGTTCCCTCGATTTCTCCATGATTCCATGATCAGATCCAAACGTGGTGACAATGGGACCATACCCTTTCAAACAAAAAAAGAATTTTCCAAATCGGTCCAGCCATCTGCGAGTTATGAGGTAACTAATATACATAAAAAAAGTTCAAGACGAATTGATAACCTCCTCCTTTTTTTTGAACTCGGTTAAAAAGAAAAGGAATATGCAGTTGGCTACGTGATAGTGCGAAGGGGATGGATATTTTTCATCCACTTCCAACGACGCGCAGTGTACTTATACAGTAAGCCGATCAGAGTCACCAACGTTCAACGTTCAAGGAACAACCTTCGCAATCCGCCACCGAAACAGAAACCTTAACCCCAGATAATCAAACTCAACTGAATGCAACTACAACATTGCCAAATAAATATGTTACTTTTAATTTACAGAATTGCAGTTATTTTACTTTTAACTTTTAAAATGTTCCATTTATTGAATTGGGTACCGCTACCTACAATGTTAATTATTTTGATTCACAATAAATACTTATTTTAATCTATTACTGTTTATTATCAACCGACGACCAAAAGAGGAGGTTATCAATTCGAGCCGTATATTTTTTTTTTTTATGTATGATCATCGAGTACTCGAAGACGGCTGAACCGATTTGGAAAATTCTTTTTTTGTTCGAATGGGTATACTTCGAAATTGGTCCCATTATCACCAAAGTCAGGATCTGATGATGGGATCCTGGAGAAATCGAGGGAACTCTTCAAATATTATAGGCACACCTATAGCGTTTTGGGTATTTCTTATAGTAACTTGTGCAGTTGCTCTCAAAAAGTACCATTTGAGGAAGCGGAACTGATGATGAAGACCACAGATGGCCGCCGAAACTACTCAATAATAAGTATTTCGTGCATTGCGATTAGATTACTTGAATACAGATGTTAAGCACTTTATGCTCGTCACAATGCATATGGTGAAGTAGAGCTGATGGTGATGTACCAGGAGAACTCCTCAAAAATTAACGGCCCTGCACCGGGAAAAGCAATATTTTGTAAAAGGTGATAAGTAGTTGACATTTTGACTTTGGTAACTAGATCAATTACAAACAGACCCACTAAAAAGCGTGAAAAAAAACTTTTTACCAAAAAATAGAACCGACTTCCATATAAAAACACTACAAAGCTAAAAATAACTTTAATTTCGGAAGGCGGTGTCTAAAAAAAAAATACAAAACAAATGACACCGAATACAGAAATTAAAGTTATTTTTAGCTTTGTAGTGTTTTTATATGGAAGTCGGTTCTATTTTTTGGTAAAAAGTTTTTTTGGGAGTCGGTTCAATTTTTTGGTAAAAAGTTTTTATTTTATCTCCTAAAGTTTTCTCGCTGCTGAAGTGAAAAGTTATGTGTGTTACACGAGAGCAAAGTTTTTTGCATCTCGTGCTTTTGAATCCCTCGCCACACTCAGGGTTCAACTTTAGAATCACTCGCTACGCTCGTAATTCAATCGTTAAATCCTTCGCTTGCTCAGGATTCAAAATCAGCACTCGCAGCAAAAAATGACTTTGCTCTCTTGTTGCACAAATAACTATTTCATAATATACTAATTTGTTATTTTGTACGGAATCCACTACTGTGGATATTGCCGCCGCCTTTGATATTAGATGACTCATTTACTGAGTGTTAGTTTTCAGTTTAACTTCTATTGTAAACAAAAAAGTATGTTAAAATTACGTAATGATTTACGCGGTGTTTCAACTAACTTGCTAAATGAGTTGCGCGGTGTTTTGTGCTGATTTTAATCCCTAATTTTTGTTGTTGTAGGGTATAAACACCATGGAATTCGAATCTGGTGATGAGGACGATGTTCTTTACTTATGCAATGAATTAGGCATAAAAGTACCAAAGGGCAATAAACGGCAAACAATGAATATTGACATGAATAATCTGCCTGTGGTTTTAGCGACTGAGGATATACCTATTGACTTATTTTGAGTTTAGTAGACAAGATTGATGTTACTTTATTAGTTTTATCTTGTCTTAATTAAAATGACGACTTTGAGCCAATATTATATATTTTGCTATTACGGAATTGAGTGACACTTTTAGGACTTGTCACGTAATTACGTGAGTAGTTTTATTACCAAATTTCGCAGCATTTGTTTTATTAATACGAGCTGAAAATTTAAACAGACGCTTAAGTCTAAGCAGGTATGTATTTAGTATTATAATTTGCTTGTTTACTTTCAGAACCTGCGAAACAACAATTTAAGAAGAAAAATAGGACTGAAGACGAAGATTGGCTATGTTATTGTTATTGGTTATGATATTCATTTTATACAAATTTACTAAAGCAAGTTAACTTGCCTAATTCCGTTATATCAGAATTAAAGTAGTAGCTATCACGGACTTAAAGAGGTCACCACTAGGGCTTTCATCCCGGGAATCTCGGTCTCGAAAATTTCGAGAGTCTCGACGATTTTTTCGTATTTTAGAGACTCGAGACTAACACTGTCGGTCACGGGAATAACGAGACTTTTGAGACTTCAGTAACAAAAACTGTATTAAATAATTTATTAAACCAACAGTCAATTTTTATTATTTTTAATATGGATATGGCAATGGCAGCACGGTCGAGCATAGAGTAAAGCTTAGTATTAGCTGTGGAGGTTAAATAACCTCACTGACAAGTAACACAGATTTTGTCTACATCTTCTATACTTATAATAAATCTGTAGAGAGGTCAATTCTGTACATGAAATATATTTACAAAATAACTATCAGGGGGTGATTAGAGATCGATACTGATACCAAAAATGCAATCAGTAAAATTTTTGTCTGTCTGTCTGTCTGTCTGTCTGTATAACCGTTATAGAAACAAAAACTACTCGACGGATTTTAACGAAACTTGGTACAATTAATATTCATACTCCTGAGCAGGTTATAGTATACTTTTCATCACGCTACAATCAATAGGAGCACAGCAGTGAAGGGAAATGTTGGGAAAACGGGAGAAGTTACTCCATTTTTTAAGCTTCCGTCGCGTGTGCAACCTTAATGGTTAAAGCTACACAGAAATCATGTATGACGGAAATGTTCTCCTTAAAATTATATAAAAAATATCCCACGACAGCATCTATCTATCTTTTATGGTTGACTCACAATAACACGTGTAACTCCCGATAGCTTAGCAGTTCGAAGCTTTCTGATTATTATTCTGCTCCGAAATTTCAAACCACCACAACTTTGCAATGGAACTCGGCTAAAAGTAACCCAGTTGCAACAAAATATAATCGAGGCTCAAATTTTAACAGGTTGCGGTGCAGGAGAAACCGTCTTTATTCCCAGAATTCCCATAATACCAAATAATTTTCCATTCATTCCAATGTTGCTGGAGTAGATCTCGGTGTCAGTTGTTTCTCGCATGGTCAGTTGTACGTCGCTCTTTCCCGGGTTAGCAGTTCTAGAAATCTTTATGTTCACGTGCCGGACGGGTCAACTTTCAACATAGTTTACGTGGAAGCTTTGCGCTGAAGTATTGTCGTTCTATAGGTACTTAAGCCTCATGTGAACGTGATCTAAACAATATTACCAATACATTAACTTAATAACACACAAGGAGTTACACGTTCGGTATTGCGATATTTTTCAACAGTATTATAGATTGACATATTATATTTCCCTACTAAATTACGAAAGTTAATCTGTCTGTTACATCAAAATCACTGAACCGTGAGGAAGGACATAGACGTACTTTTTTTACGACGACGGAAACGTGGACGGAGTCGCGGGCAACAGCTATCTATACTAATAATATAAGGCTGAAGAGTTTATTTGTTTGTTTGAACGCGATAATTTCAGGAACTACTGGTTCGAATTGAAAAATATTTTTTAATTAAATAGTCAATTTATAGAGAAAGGCTATAGGCCATATATCATTACGCTAAGGCCGATAGGAGCGGAGCGCCAATGAAGAATGCTTCAAAATCGGGGTTTTAAACGATAACCCAAAGTAACTATTCTACGCGGACGGAGTCGCGGGCAAAAGCTAGTGTTTATATAAACCAGTATTTCTGAAGGCTAGGTCAGTAGGAAATGATAAATTTGATAAGGAGGGGCTAAATATCTGCATTTTTTTCAGTAAGCATGTCTTATAATGCATGGAACATGTAAACACATAGATAAATAGATATACCCTTTGTTGCTTACCATAATATCGGAAACAAAAAAGGACTTAAAAACCAAAAAGGGTAATGGGAGGTCTTCGGAAAATCGAGAACTGCGACATCCATCCATTACGTGATGTTATAAGTCAAATATTAGATATTACGTATTTATCTAAATATATATAACTCAAAGGTGACTGACTGACTGACTGACTGATATAGTGATCTATCAACGCACAGCCCAAACCATTGGACAGATCGGGCTGAAATTTGGCATGCAGGTAGATGTTATGACGTAGGCATCCGCTAAGAAAGGATTTTGCGAAATTCCCACGGGATCGGGATTTACACGGGAAAAACTTCCCACGCGGGCGAAGCCGCTGGCACAAGCTAGTATAGAATATTTATTTAAATTAGACAAACTAGCTAAAATACATCGGACACACAAACAGCAAAAGTCACCAATCAAAACTGTTCAAAAACAAGAATCAATTAAATAAAAAATATATAAAAAAGGTTCTAGCATTTCCAGCCAGTCGCCAACATTCAAATGTATATTGCTGTGCCCGAAAGGGTCCATGTGAGCTACTACTTATATTAAGATCTTGTCAACACAATTATGATTGCAATACAAATTTAATTATGGAACTATTCTGATGGATTTGAAAGGGGTTCGAACTTTTTTGTATGAAGACTGGCATGTCGTGGCACATGCTGAAAGTGGCATGTATGTAACAATAAATGTCAGTAACAACGCCAAAATTCACATTACCGAGATATTTGAAGGTAAACATCGACATATGACTACAACGACAATCATTAAAAGTAGACTTATTACGTGTTTATAAGCATCAGATTGTATCCAAATAATCGTTTCCAGGTTGATTATGATTACGAATGTTTATTGAAAGAGAGTAGGTACATTACACGCGCTACTAGGAGCACGAGAATACTACTACAAATAATTATTTATCCACTAAATTGCATCGCAATGAAACGCAGTCGACATGTCACTATCGCGTGGCGGATCATGTGACATGTTACTCAGCTTGAAATGTTTTTCAGCAGTTGTTAAACAAAAGACAAACGGTATGTCATTGACGTTAACATTTATTTATATCTATAAGTACAATATCAAACATAAGTGTATATTAATACTAAGATATGACATTTTAAAATATTTAAAATGTATCTAACACGTATCATAAATACTACTATACTACATAATCCATAAATTCAGCAGGATAGGAGTTCTTGATGCTGAGCCTAATCCATGTTCCAAAGAAAGACATGTACCAAAACGCTCATTGTTCATTTTATAATACAGTGAGATGAAAGACAGCCAACACGCGCGTGTGGTATTCATTGATATGCGTTTTATTGCGATGCGATGCGTTTTGTCATACTACTAGACTAATAAGCTAAATACTAATAAGCGTATGGACGCGTAATGAGTCTATTTGTTTGGGGTACCGTGTCACTGGACATTTTTTGTTCCTCTAGTCATGCATAACACTTTCCGCACCGCGATTTAAAAAAAAAAAAATGGTGACTTCGATACGACAGATAGGTTCTATCCCCTTTCATTGTGAAAGCGCGAAGTGGTACTAAGTAGTATCCCTCTAGCGTACAAGCAGAAAGAGCTTTTTCTAATGCGGGTTACTGTTGTAACATAAAAACTTTTTTGCAAAAAAATAAAACCGACTTCCATATCAAAACACTACAAAGCCAAAAATAATTTTAATTTCGGTAGTCGGTGTTATTGGTTTTGTATTTTCTTTTTTTCACACCGCCTTCCGAAATTAAAATTATTTTTGGCTTTGTAGTGTTTTGATATGGAAGTCGGTTTTATTTTTTTGCAAAAAAGTTTTTATTTTCGCGCTTTTTAGTGGGTCAATTTGTAATTAATCTAGTTATAAAAGCCAAAATGTCAACTACAAACAAAATAAAAACGCGCGAACAAAAAACACAATGCGGAGTAAACGAAAAGATCATCAATGTAAATATTTTTTTTAGACTTGTCGATTTTTCAGAAACGGCTTGTCCGATTTCGATAAAATTTTCATGGGACCATTTGGGAAGTATATCCTTTCCAACAAAAAAAGAATTTTTGAAATCGGTTGGCAAGCGACGGAGCTATGCCCGAAAAAACATAAAAAAAAAAAACATCCGAATTGAGAACCTCCTCCTTTTTCAGAAGTCGGTTAAAAATTAGGGTTAAATGCCCTTTGTTTATTACGTGCCCACTGCAAAAATGAAACAAAAACTGTAACAAATGGTTTTTTTTTTTATTTGCGTTTGCTTGTGAAAGTAACTACTTGATTAAAATATCTTGATTTGATTCTCTAATTGACTCTCTAAATAAGAAACCTAGTTTTGAGATAGTCTCGAAAGTCTCGTTTTTCTCGGGAATTTCGAGACCACACCTAGTCTCGTTTTTTTTCCCGGGACTCGGTAATGCATCGAGACTGAAAGCCCTAGTCACCACGGAATTAGGCAAGTTGACTTGCTTTAGTAAATTTGGTATAACTCTTAGGTTTCTAGAAATAAATGTTATTAATTGTGCCTATATTCCTCATAAAAGACTGATTAAAACTCATGCTAAGTCTGAATGAAAGTAATTAATAATTTATTGGGATTTTATTACTCAAATGCCTTTGTCACGAAGTTAGATGAGTTCACCCTACAGCCACAAATCTACGCACCACCTTTAGAACAACCTCTTCAAATATACAGTTCCAGCAAGTTTCCGGCCATTGAAGAAGCAACAAACCAGCATCTCCAATCATATAATGTATTACATACTGCATCAATGGATGTATCCTCCTCATGTACGTCTACACCGGTGGAAGTATCTATATCAACCGTTGACTCTGTATCGTTGTCGACATCACCACTTAATGTCTCATTCATTGAGTCTGTAGAAGCTTTACCCACGGAGTGTGAGATTATGCCTATTGTCAGCTCTAGCGAAAGAAGAAGGAAGAAGGCCATTATCTGTTCAAGATGTTATTGGAAATACGGTACCAGCTACTGAAGAAGAGACGATCTTAAAGCCAGTAGAAAGAGAAACTCAAAAGGTTGCGCAGACAAGAAACAATGGACCAAAAGTTCGTAATAAAATTATTAATCAAAAGTACTCTACTTATCATTTATGGTTAATTCATTAACAATATTTTATTCATTTTCGGGAATACTGGGGAAAAGATGGCCTATCTGACCGCTCTGTACGTCAACTGGTGATCGATTTAGGAGGAGAAGAGACATCCGACAGCGATAGTGAGAGTGAGAGTGAAGGCGAAGTCAGTTATGACGACTTTGTACCTATTATTTATAGCGATGATGACTGAAAGTTTTGATTAAATAGTTTTGGCAATCAACATAAAATAGTTTTTTTACTACCTACACTTCCTGCAAATAAAGATTTCAAATTATATAGTACCTACTACCTACCTAGATTAAATTAATGCATTCTTTCTTTCTTTCTTCGTGTGGGTAATTAAGTCGACGACCGACCCAACTGACCCATGTCAAAGTATACAACGTGTAACGGAAACCCCATATCTATCCAAAGGGGCTGAAGACAACATCTGGTATGGAGTCTCTATGCACAGTTTCAGCTCAAAATAAGACTTGACTTTATTCAAGAGTTCTGTGAAGAATTCGTAATGTTAAAAGTTACAACCTAAAAAAACCATAAAGAGCTTCGTTCGTCTTTATTTATGTCATATTTCGACTTCCGGTATTTCCGGGCATTGACTAAACTATCTCACTTGAGACTTTAAAACTTCTATGTGTCAATATTCGGTCTTTTCATTCAAGCGTTGGTTATGGTTTGCCTTCAATAATGTTTGGTAAAGCGTTAGCTTTACAATTTACATACCTACTCCAAAGAGTAAAGTAATATACAGGGAAACATACTCTTTTATTTATTTATTTATTTATTTATTTATTGGCCTATCTACAATTGTTACACTGATTATTCTTATATTTCATGCAATATGTTACAAACATAGTGTACAATATGACGCGATAGACACAGCATGCAAAAACAAAATTATAACATCAATATAATACTAGGTAGTGCAGAAATAACGCTAAGAACAACTAGTTCATAGTTTATACAGTAGACATAGAAAAAAAAAACAGTATGGTAGATTATTTTTGATGGACTTGGTGCTTGATTTTTTTAAGTGTTGTGGAAAAAATGTCAATTGATTCATCGCAATTATTAAGAAGCCTGCAAATTCTGGGGATAGGGGAATTGGATCCTGATACAGTTTTGCGGAATGGGGGATGTATTAGTTTGATAGGGTGACGCGGATAATTATGGGGAAGGTTAAAATTAATCTTACTTAACAACTGGGGGCAGTCTATTTTACTCCGAAGTAATTTAACAAGAAAAAGTAAATCTATACCATATCTTCGTTTTTCGAGTGAGATCATGTCGAATTTTTTAAGACGTTTTGCATAGCTCGGAACTTTTTTGGCTAATCTCGCACAATATGCAAGATGGTACAAAAATCTTTTTTGAATCCTCTCTAACCTAAGACTATGTGTTGCATAGTGAGGACGCCACACAACCGAGCAATATTCCAATACGGTACGAACAAGGCAGTTAAAAAGATAAATCTTAGTTTTAGGTTTTCGAAAGCATTTAACATTACGCAACACGAAACCGAGTGCTTTTGAAGCTTTTTTAATAATGTTGTCCATGTGGGGAACAAATGTAAGTTTTCGGTCAAGAAGGACTCCCAAATCTTTTACCTCATCAACTTTTCTGAGGTACGTACCATTCATACTATAATTAAAATCAATGAAGTTAGCCTTGCGAGTAAACGTAATTTGGGAACATTTTTCAACATTAAGTAGCATATTGTTATCCTTACACCAGTTTAAAAGTCTGTTCAAGTCATCCTGAAGTAATATCGAGTCGGCTAGAGAATCTATGACGCGGACTATTTTCAAATCATCGGCGAATAGGAATGGCATGGAGTTAAAGAAGCAATAAGGAAGGTCATTTACAAAGATTATAAATATTATGGGGCCCAGGTGGGAACCCTGCGGAACACCGGATGTAATGATCATGGATTCAGATTTATAGCCATTGGCCACGACATAAAAAGATCTATCCGTTAGGTAAGAGTGCAGCCACTTAAGAAGAGAACCAGCAAAGCCGTACGCAGCAAGTTTTTGAATTAGCACTTCATGAGAAACTTTGTCAAAAGCCTTGCTGAAATCGGTGTATATGGCGTCGACTTGCTGGTTCGAGTCTAATGAAGCTGCAATAACCTCCACAAAAGCTACTAAGTTAGTGCAGGTGGATCTTGCAGCAGTGAAGCCATGCTGGTGGTCAGACAGATATTTCCTGAAGTAGTTTTTTATGTCAGGGCAAACTATTGCTTCAAAAACCTTGGCAAATGTCGAAAGAATAGATATGGGACGATAATTTTCCACCAAATCGTCAGCACCTGATTTGTAAATCGGTACTACTTTGGCCTTCTTCCATTGCTTAGGGAAAATACCAGAGCTGAGAGATTTGTTAAAAATCAAGCTTAGGGGGCTTGCTAGTTGGTCGGCGCAAGTTACGATAAAGTTAGGGGGAATTTCATCGCTGCCGGAACCTTTAGATATTTCTAAACTTTTAAGATGCTTGGCTATTTTATCCTTTGAAATCTGGATCAAGGAAAAGCTGTCGGAGTTACAAAGAAGGCTTTCAAAGAAAGGTGAAGTATGAACCACGTCATACGCATGGGTAGCTGGACTGTAGACAGAAGAAAAATAGGTCCCGAACATGTTGCACATCTCATTGCCATCACTAGTTTTGGTGAAGCCATTTGACATTGAGGCTGGATAGGCATTAGCGACACCACGTTTAGACTTAATGAAGGACCAGAAAACCTTGGGATTTGTTGTTATTTTCTGTTCAATGCTATTTATGTAGGAATTGTAACATTCTCTTGCTAATCGGTCACAGTGCTTACTACACCAACGAAGAGATATCTTGTCCATAGGGTTTTTGTACATACTATACCTTTTTCTGACGTTATTCTTTTCACGCAGCAATCTCTCCAACTTTTTTGTGTACCATGGTGGTCGCGCATTACTTTTTACTAAGGTCGATGGGACAAATCGCTCTATGATCTGATAAAGTACCGTATAAAACCGTTCCAACATTATACTGGGGTCGTCTGTATCCGCGAATAATGCAGACCAGTCAGTATTTTCTAGTTCTGGTTTAATTGCAGAGTAGTTAGCTTTTGAGAAGTTTAGTCTTATGTTAGGTTCGGGTTTTAAACAATTATTTACATTAAGGCGTAGGGAAATTTCAAGAGGAGGGTGATAAGGATCGATCTTTGTCAGACTATTGAGGCCTTCAGACACCTTACATTCGTGAAGGTTTACAAGAACCAAGTCCAGGATTCTATTTTTAACATTACATACATTGTTATATTGTTTGAGGTTATTTATGTGAATAAAGTCTAAAAAGGCCTGATTAAGTTTACTATTAGTCCCTGACAAAATGGGATGTGCATAAGTAGCGCAACTGTTATTTTTTTGATTCCAATCTATATTACTTAAATTGAAGTCGCCGATCAGAATGGTACAGTAATCATTTCTTTCTGCTACAGTATTATAGCTATCTATAAAGTGCTCCAAAATTGAATAATGCACAGGTGGGGGTAAGTAAAGAGCACAAATAGCTATTTTATAGCCTGTTGCAACACTTACAGTGACCCATACATAAGTCTTCGCACCCACTCTCCCAAGAACATTGCCTGTCAGCAGCGTACTTTTTCGATACAGCGATCAAGACACCTCCTCCCTCTTTTTTAGCATTAAAACTTGAAGTTTCTCTGTCACGTCTGAAAACTTTGTACCTTTTATCAAAAAGTTCGCTGCTGTCGATACAATTATTGAGCCAGGTTTCTGTTAACACTAATGCGTCAAAATCTGAACATACTAAATTACAATAAAATTCATGAGTTTTAGATCGTAATCCACGAGTGTTTTGGTAATATATGGTAAAGGTAGCGAATTTAACTTAGAATAACCTAAATAACAGCTTTTGGTTAAAAATTTAACATTATACAATTGAGTGTAGCGAATCCATGTCTTTCATAATCTTGGTATCAGAACCATCTGACTTCCTAACATAAATACGTCCTCCCCGTACCCAAACATAACGATAACCTTTTTCTTTAGCTTTGAGACGTGTAGCTGTGTGCAGCACCTTATTAGCCGGGCTCAGATGTTCCGTCACGAAGATCGCAGACTTCGGACCATCGAGCTCGAGATGAGAGGTGTTTAGCTTTTCACTGGCTGGCTTTGCTTTGTTGAAATTAATAGAAGCTGCGAGGAAAGAGTCCCGTAATCTGGGAGTGGCAAATTGTACAACAATTGATTTAGGACGATTTGTGCTATTATTGAGCTTCATCACACGAGTACAATTACTTATGTTTTCCTCTTTAATGTCGCAACCTATGGTTTTCCCCAGCTGAGTTATAAATATTGAAAAGGTTTTCCGTTTTCTTCTGGGGGACACATTGAATCTCAACATTACATGCACGAGCGTGTTGTTCCAAGGTGTTTAAACGACTGGACATGTCTTTAATTGTGGAAGATAATTTCTCGTTTTTTTCTAACAGATCTTTTACCTTTTCTTCGCCCTGCTTTCTTTCCTTCAACATGTCGTCGTATTGTTTGCTGAGAAATTCTACGGAGCCCCAAAGGCCAGTAACTTCTTCACGTATTTCTGTTAACTCCCTGTTCAGTAAGTTGGTCATGGTTGATGTAATTTTTTCCAAAAGAGAATTCATCTTTGATTCCATCACATTCTCAACAATGGCACGAATACCTTCTTCCGTGATGGGGATAGTTGCTGGATTTGGTGGAGATTGCAATGCTTGCCTCTTGCTTGTGCGCATAGTTATGTTAGGATTAAACCGTACAGGTGTGTTATCCATGTTTTTCGCTGAAGATGGTTTTTTTGTGCATTGAGAACAGGACCACGATGTCAGGACACATGTTGATTCTAAGCCAAGGCACTCATAATGAAACGCCATTTCGCAAACTTTACAACGAATAAAGCTTTCATTACTGTGTTGGAGAGCACAGCAACCCCATTCCAGAGGTAATGAAGTCATCTTGAAGTCCGAATAATAAATATAAATGACTTCTTAAAAACGGGACACGAACAAAAGCCCACGATCAAAAAATTATTTTGTAAGTTGAAAGTGCACACTAATAAAGGCCCACACCACAGAAATCAAAAATACAGAGAAGTGGTAAGGGGGCGTATCGGTGTCCGCGCGACATGGCCACAGGGCTCATGTCACAGGCAAGTGGCCGTCTCCGCGAACTAGTGCGCTTTCGACGGCGATCGTGATAACATATATGAATGCCGAGTTGTTCTGTGGTATCTTGTAAAAACCGAAGCCAAAATCAAATCTATGTGAATCATGGAATCACTTACCATATGTAAGTACAAGTATTTTACAATATTTGTCTTTAAAATCATGAAAAACAATAAATCGTAAAATATTTCTTGGTTTTACTATGTTATTTTTGTTTTCAAATATCAGAGCGACTGTACTCCTTTTGCTATAAATACATTGCTCCTTAACCACTACCTGAGTTCGTCACTAAGTAACTGGACAAGCAATGTAAAAATAACATACGAAACTGTATTACGCGGATTCATCGCGTAGTGAGGCCGCCACTTCTTGCGACGAATTAGTGATGTGCTTGTGCAGATCCACTAACGTAAGCAATCGACAGCAATGTCGATTGACGAATGAAATATTGCTATTATAGTTTAGGGGTTTTTCAACCGATGGCATAAAAAAGAGGAGGTTATCAATTCGACGCGTATATTTTTTTTTTTTTTTTATTTGTGATCACCGATTACTCGGAGACGGCTGAACCAATTTGAAAAATGCTTTTTTTGTTTGAAAGGGTATACTTTGAAATTGGTCCCATTGTCACCAAGTCAGGATCTGATGATGTCCCATCATCAGATCCTGACTTGGTGTAATTTTTTGGTAAAAAGTTTTTTATAACATACGGAAACCTCTAAGAAAATATGTTTAACTTTTATTTTACATGAGATGACAGAAATAAAAATACGTTGAAAAGTCAAGTGTACAAAAAAGTAAAAAAAAATAACCAATTTATTTTACGCCCGCAGCATGCGTAAGGAGTTCCGACGTCGCCGTCGCTACAATAGTTTATTTTTCAATCTGTCAACCGTTTTAGCCCGGTTAGAAGATCGATGTAAATAATGTTTTTTTACTTATTTTGATTTTTTTACGGAGTAGTAGAGAAATGCGTAACCAATATTCGTAAAGTAAGTTACTTTAATTTTAGGTTAATAATCGGTGGTGTTTTTCGGTTTAGAATTATCGTATGTTATGCCTTATCCTCATGCTGTTTCTTTATTTTTTATGGTTTTTGTATTTTGCTTCCATTGAAGCTTCGAATGCGTTATAATAATCGGCATGGTTCAGATAATATATTTGTGAATTGAGCTTAAAATAAGTCAATATATTCATGCTATTTATTTCTTATGCATGGATGTGTGTTTGTTTTCATATATTTAACAATTTCTCTACTAACTAGGATTTTTCTTATAACAAAAACCTATTATAACCTACTAAACTATTACCTGCGGTTACCCCGCAGGTAATAGTTGCGTAACACACTTACAGTAGGAATCGGTTTCATTATGCTAAATCAACAACACTCACTGCGGTATTTACGTTGTTGAGCAGACCAATATTTCGAACATATGAAGCAATGGATTAGCAATATACGTCAAAACCATTCAGATCTTGATTTATAGTGTGTTACGTAATTATTGCGATGCTTATTATATGGTGACGTTTAGAAGTAGCTTAGGATGTATGTAAATGATAAATAAGTGCTTTTCGTACTTTTCAGCTTCCCAAAAGATGGTAACATAAAAAAGGAATGGATTGATGCCACAGGCATGCCACCTAACTGGTACCCTACAAAAAATAGCACCATATGCTCGGTTCACTTCAACGCAGAAATGTTCTAGTCTCTAAAGAAAAGTCGCAGGCTTTTTGAATTGACAATTCCAAAATTAAGAGTACAACTGATATTTGCAGAAGTGTGTTAAATTTTATTTTATTACTGAAAGCTATTCTCATGATTTAGGGTATTCATAAAATCAGTCATTCAACTTTTCAGGATTCTATACAACCTATACGGCTGGTATGTTCCGATCAAGAGCGTAATGTAAGTTAACATCGACTTCTATTTGACCTATCACTATGATAATTAAATATTAAGATTTAAGTCGAAAGCGCCAGGGTAGCCCTTAATACTTAGTAGGTAGTACTTAATAATAATTATGTAATGTTATGTTCTTAATAATATGTTTATTGTTATTGTAATATTTTCTGGACATGCCATTTTTTATTTGGTTCATTTTCAGGTGCCCAAAAAAATTTGTACAATAATAAATGGAAGAATCGATAACTTTCCGATTTAGTCAATCACTAGCGTATATGTAAAATAAATTGCTTTTGCACAGCACAACGATAGCGACCGATGTTTTTGTGTGGGTAAATTCTACGGTGCATGGTAAATACACGCTGTGTTTGACGGAATAAGGTTTATTATTGATTGTATAGTACGTTCTGATTTAAGAAATGCGGGTGTGTGCGCGAGTGCGTATCTATTGATTTTATTAAACTGCATGTGTAGTTGTTGCCCCGCCCAGCGCCTAACTGGAGACACACGGTTCCGATATAATTTCGTCTGTTGACCAAATCTACTTATTTATTTTATCTATGGCCCACACCGAGTGAGTGATTCGGAGTTCGCGACCAAAAGGTCTTATGTGCGCGGAATACGACGCCACTTACGCGTTCGCGTCGCAGGCTCGGTATTCGGTGAAAAGTTCACTTAATACTTCATAAATAGGCCTTCTTTCTCGTAAGAGTAGTTGAAATAGTGGTTTTATTTGCAGTCTCAGTCTCAGTCACTTTATTGCTTTGATTACTTTATCAACTTAAATGTCACAAACTCGTTCGACTTAGCTAGAGTTCGTAGTTCCTTGTAGTACTTGTTGAAATAGTCATTATCGATAAAATTCAATAAAACGAAAATGATTAGATTTTAGTTTTTTTTTTTTTAACGAGTGACGGGTAGATCGAAATATATATGTTCACTTTAATAATGTTTTTATACTGTTCACTTACGTTTTGCTGTTGTATTTTAAATCTTTATTCAGTTTAATGGTTTATATTACACTTTGTTTATTGTTTAGATCACTTTATCGACACGAATGACACAAACTCGTTCGACTTAGCTAAAGTTCATAGTTCAAAGTTTTAAATCGTAATAGCAATGTCCACTGTGAAAGATCGGTGGAGATAACAATATCACTTAATATTTGCACTGTATAAACTATTTTAATACCACACTTTATAGCAAATTATTACTTAGAATATTATTTTTATTTAAATTATACGGAGCACTATGTTTACTTGACAGCCCGTTTACGAAGCCGGAATTTTGATTGATCTCTTTGCTCTTTGGTTCATTCTGTTAACGGTTTTTTCGTGATTGTGGACAATTTTACTTTCTGCTGTGATGTTCGGAGACTTACTGTGGTATTTTTCTAAAAAAAAATGAGTAAACGAAAGAATAAAGACCAGGATTACATCAGGAAGAAAATACGAAAATTGCAAAGGAAACTAGAAAAGATATCGGTCGAAACGAGTTCAGAAAGCTCCTCACCGCCATGTTCACCGCCGGCGCGGTCTCCATCACCTTTGCCACCTGTATTGCTGCCTCCGGTTGCTCAACAAACCGAGGCACCGTCACCATCTAACCTAACTATACCGACTCAGAATGATCTGGAACAAGTTCTTGTAAATTCCTTTTCGTTATCCATATTTTAACAATGTACCTACACTTACGATATCAGTTCTACAAATGCCTGGGCACATTAGAGAGATATAATTATGTTAAGAACACTTAAGCGCCACCACATGCGGGTGGACACTGTGTCAAAACTCTTAAAATACATGGCAAGCGCTATCACACCGCGGGTAGACAACGCCTAAAAATGTATTTCCACACTGGAATACTATTGACTTAGCGCTATCACTAAGCGGATAGACATGTCTAATCTTTTATTTAGATTTTCAGAAGACAGTCTGCTTGATGATCTCCTACAAGCTCTGGGAACTGAAGGAGAGGAAAATACCGAAGTTGGAGAAGCTATTCGACCAGAAATAGCACTTCGCTGGACAAGGATAACACAGACAGGACTTGGTAAAGAATCTCGAGAGGCTATTATTAAAAAATACCCCACACCTATCAATTTTCCACGGGCAGTGGCTCCCTCAATGAATGCGGAGATATCAGCCTCCCTTTCAGATCCAACTCTCAAAAGGGATAAAAGGATCAGTTATAGACAAAACCTTACTGGAAAACTCATGACTTGTCTTGGAAAATCATTGAGCAAGGTACTGACAGGCAACATAAATAGTAAAGTCCTTGTTGAAGAAATTAGCGATGCAGCAAAATTAGCTGCTGAAATTTATTATCAGGACTCGTCCTCTAGATGATTTTTTGCATTGGCTGGTGTCAATAAAGTGATGCAAGATGCTGTACGGACAGCAACATCAGATGACACATTATTTGGGACAGACTGCGCCGAAAAAATTAGGGCAGCACAAGCATTACAAAAAGCAGGCTCTATGATAAAAACTACTGAAAAGAAAACTTTCAAACCTTCTCAAAAGAAACAGGTAAACTGGAGAGGCCCGCCGCAATACCAACAACAGCAACGAGCTCGCGGCGGGCATCAGCCTCAACGACACCAGCATCAGAGACAACCACGTTCGGATCAAACACGCTGGAGAACTCAGAAGACAGCTCCATCCAGCTCCAAGCCCAAATACCGCTGACAGACCCTCAGGTACATGCAGGTCGAATCAAGTACTATAGGAATAAATGGTGTGAAATAACCAGTGACCCAGTAGTTCTAAAATGGATTGATGGTTATGAGATTCCATTCAGGGAGACTCCACCTCTCTACCAAGCTGTAGTACAACATTGGTCAGAGAAAGAAAAACAATTAATTAAACTAGAAATTGAAAAATTAATATCTCTAGGAACAGTTTCAGAATGTACCTTTTGTCTAAATCAATTTACATCTCCAATATTTTTAGTTCCAAAATGGCTCATATAGATTTAGATTTGAAAAAACTTAATAGTTATATAGATACAGTACATTTCAAATTAGAAGACGTAAGAACAGCTTGCAAACTTATATCTAAAAATTGCTTTATGTCCTCTATAGATTTAAAGGAAGCCTATTTTTCAGTACCTATAGCGGATAACTATAAAAAATATTTAAGGTTCACCTTTGATGGCCACTTATTTGAATTTAATGCTCTACCCTTTGGGTTAAGTACTGCACCATTTGTTTTTACAAAACTACTAAAACCAGTTTGTTTTACCAACCTTAGAATCAATAAAATCATCATGACGTTATTTAGATGACAGTCTATATTTCCATAAATCAAAAAGACAATGTGAGGAAAATGTAAAATTTGCAATTACTCTTTTACAAGATTTAGGTTTTGTCATCAATCTTGAAAAGAGTCACCTTAAACCAAGTCAGTCATGTCAGTATTTTTTTATATTAGGTTTTATTTTAGAATCAACAAATCTATCCTTACCGTTCCCCAACAAAAACAAATTGCAATATTAGACAAAATCAAAACTTATTTAGTTAAAACCAACGGTTAAAACTCAATGTCAAATTAGAGAATTCTCTCAATTGCTAGGAACATTTAGTTCAATTTGTCCAGCCATTCCATATGGCTGGGCATATACCAAGATTTTAGAGAGAGAGAAATACTTAGGGTTGATAAACTCAAATGATAATTATGATGCAATAATGCCTCTTAAAAGTTTAATTCAACCAGTATTAGACTGGTGGAGTAAGAATTTAAATAAATGTAATCCAATAAAGCAATATAAATTTAAAACAGAAATACTAACAGATGCCTCCACTACAGGTTGGGGAGCTGTGTGTGAACTGAATAAAGCCTCCGGATCATGGTCAGATTCAGAAAAATATTACCATATAAATTATTTAGAGTTAAAAGCCGCTTTCTTAGGGCTCCAATGTTTTGCAAAAGATTTGCATGACTGTGAGGTATTATTAAGAGTGGATAATACTACCGCAGTGGCATATATCAACAAAATGGGGGGAGTTCAGTTTCCCCACTTAAATAGTATTACTAGAGAGATATGGCAATGGTGTGAACAAAACAATATATTACATTAATACCAAAGAAAATTATGAAGCTGACAGAGAATCAAGGAAAATCAACATTGAATGGGAACTTTCTCAATCAGCTTATAGTATAATAGTATCTTGGTTTGGGGAACCAGACATAGATTTGTTTGCTTCGAGAATAAACCGTAAATGTGGAAAGTTTGTATCATGGAAATGTGATCCTGAAGCCTTCCAATTTGATGCATTTACTCTCAACTGGACTAAATATTTTTTTATGCATTCCCTCCATTCTCACTAATATTAAAATGCCTCCATAAAATCAAGACAGATAAGGCAACAGGCATCTTAGTTTTTCCATATTGGCTATCTCAGCCATGGTTTCCACTATTGGAGTCATTATTAACCAAAGAAATATTAATCTTCGAGCCAAATATTAAGTTACTATACTCTCCTTTCAGATAAAGTCACCCCCTTCACCACCAACTTCCCCTGGCTGCAGGGCTGCTCTCAGCGAGGCATATGTGAGAAGAGGCACACCAAATTCGGCCCTCCAAATCATGTTAAATTCATTATCTAAGAATTCCATGAAACAGTATGACTCGCCCTTAAAATCTTGGTGGTTATTTTGTAAGAAATATAACATAGACACCTATGAAGCTTCAATTCCCTATATTTTGAAAATTTTAAGTGAATCTTTTGAATCAGGGGCATCTTATGCAAGGACCCATTAATCGGATTAAAAGGTTAACCGGTTAGACGTTTAACCCATTTGTTTGATTAACCTTTATACGGGTTAACCCGTATACTATTAAGGTTAATCTATAAAATATTGCTGATGAATCTGAATGAAAGAGACAGAACCTGTAAGTTGCACAATCTCGGTTGCGTCGCGGTATCTTACGTCACACGCGGCTGTTTGTTACTCGCGTTTATTTGTCGCTCTTTTGTTGAATTTTGCACTTATTCAAAATTATGTGCGTAACCATGCACAGTGGAATGAAAATGTTTGGTAGGTAAGTGTATGGTGAACATTAAAAATTCAATGACAAAAGCAAATTGAGAAATGTAGGCAGGTAAGTAGGTAGGTGTCTTTTTTTAGTAAGTAGATAGTTAGACGGTAGAACAGGTTAGGTATATTTTTTATTTATTTTACTATATTTATTGGTTTACTTTGTTCTGTATATTTCACACCTGAAAGGTGTTCCGAGGTGGGAATGTTTTACCCGTAAGTATACAACATTATGTTTAGTATATGCGAAATGTGAATATAGTTCGTTCGGAATAAGTAACTAAATCGAATCTAATATTTTATAAACCTTTTTTGTTTTTGCCCCAAAAATATTTAAAAACAAGTTACAAGTTGGACACTTAGTAGCATATACGCAATGATACGGCGCGCAACACAGGTCACGCAGCACGCCACTAGACGCGCACGGCGCGACGCTCTATGGGACCAACCGGTATTTTCCATCTCAAAATTAGTTGGGACAAAAGTCGTGTTACTGAAACTGTTTTGATTGTTTTACATTCTAAGATGATAAAGCCATCCGATATAATAGTAAAACAAAAATACAAAAAATTTTTAGGTTCATAAAATTACACCCAAACTTTATACTTTGATAATTTGATATTAACTAGACTAGGTACTCGTTATGGAAGTTCAACTTAAGATATTTTCTATGTTCTTCAAGGGAATGTATAAGTATTATACATTTTTAGATTGCTCAAGATTTCTAGTTCATAACTACGTTATTTTGTGATGAAAAATATATTTTCGAATTTTTTTAATATAATTTTTAATTGTCATACGGAAATTTTACGTCTATTTAATTTTCAAGTTGAGGTTTCCTTGTTACCGATGGCTCCCGATGTCAAGTTAATGACATGTTTAGATACCTTACCTATACAGTAATACAAAAAAAACCTGCGTCATTGCTGCGCCATTTCGAACTAGAAGCAAAAATGTCGACCTAAATAATTATATTTTCACACGATATTTTTTTTGTTGCGGATTTTAACCACACGTATGATAAAAATCATGTTGCATAGTTCTTATCTGTTGTTGTAATTATAATAAGTATTAGTGTGAAAACTGTTTTTATCAATTTTCTTATTGGTTTTGCACAAGTTAGTGAAACTAGGGTCCTATAAATACTCGGGTTTGCAGCGTGTTCATCAAAGTGTCCGGATACCTTCCTTCGGTAACTGTGAAAAAGCTGAAACAAGTTTAAAATGAGTGAATTTGTGTGTTTTCGACGCGGTATATGTGCTCAAATAATAAGCGGGAAAAGTACTTCAGATATTGAAAAATATTTGTTGGACAATGTCCATTTATCAACAACAGATGTAAGCACGGTTATGCAAAGTATTCAATGAAATTTGATTACGATTTCTAACCAAAAATGCGTGAAAGCTCAAAGAAAACAAGATTGCTTCGAGAGCCAAAACACAAATTGGTTAAATGGCAAGTTTAGAGTACGTGAAAAAAAAGAAAATCCTGACGAAAAAAACGTAAAAACTTGGAATTACTCCAGGAGTATGGAATGGGGCATGTGCATTACGCTTATGTTCAAGGTTTACGATCTATGGGTGAAAATGATGAAGCTTCGATTGTGAGTATTACGAGAAATACAGAAAAGGAGGAGAAAAAGTCATTTTACGAAGTCCAGATGGTGTACCTTCCCATACCAAAGAAGAAGCATTATGTATATATATTGAAACCGATCTATCCAAAGCTCAATATTCCTACCTGAGGCTGAGACTTGTTGAGAAAAACTTATTTTCGGTATTTCCATCATACCAAATTTTGGCTGAAGCAAAGAAGGATTGCTATCCTCTTGCGTCAAGCATATCCGTAACGAATATAAGTGCTAAAGTGAACCTTCAAGAACTCTTAGGTCATACTGCCTGTCGTATTTTAAAAATAGACTCGGTTTCGAAAAAGTTCACCCGTCTCAAACTGTATAGCAAATGGGGTTGCGATGGATCCTCGGGACAAAGTGAGTATAAACAAGTTTTACCGGAAGAAAATGAACAAATATCGGATGCTAATATGTTTATAGTTTCACTTGTACCATTGAGACTAATGGATGAATAAAGTAAAGTAGTTACATCGCAAAATCCAACATGTTCTTCAGTTAGATATTGCAGACCCATTTCTCTGGAATTAGCAAAAGAAACTTCTGAAAAACTACAGCTGTTGTAATTGAACTTGAAGCAAAAATTAATGAATTAAGTCTAACGCGAACGCCTGCAGCAAATGAAGGTAACATGAGTAAGACATGAGCTGTTTATGACAATGATCGACGGGAAAGTTGCCCAAGTGTTAACGCAGACTCCATCGAGTGCTTCATGTACTGTTTGTTGAGCAACTCCTAGACAGATGTACAATATAACTAAAGTAACTGCAAGAATTGAGAATGAAGATACGTTTAAATACGGGCTGTCTACCTTACATGCTTGGATAAGATCTATGGAAATGATTCTGCATATTTCTTATAACCTAGGATTTGAAAAGTGGGCTGAATCGACTCCAGAGAATAAAAGATTAAAGGAGAGAAAAAGAAAGCACGTTCAAACTCGCTTCCAGAAATTGCTTGGTTTACACATTGATAAGCCTCATCAAGATTCTGGAAACAGCAATGACGGAAATACGGCAAGGAGATTCTTCCAAACCTATCAATGTTCTGCAGAAATCACGGGTATCAATGAAGAGTTGATCAAGAGATTATACATAATTCTGCAAACTATGTCATCAGGATTTTCTGTTAACGCAGTAAAGTTTGGTGAATATATGCTGAATTTGCTTGACTCCTGTAGACTTCCTCTGTCGCTAAAGTGCGTATGATTATAATGCCGTTTTTAATATATTGTACATTTATGTCCATAAATGCACGGTGACTTGGCCGTTGACTTCGATGTATTAACTAGTAAAAAAAAGTGCATAGAGTATGTTCAACGGCCGGTTACATAAAATCTAACTATATTAATAAGGAAATCGCAGTAAAGATCCTTAGACTTGGCTTCGCTTTGCTTAGAGATTTCATTACTTTTTATAGAAAAACAAGCAGCTTAGGCGAGGCTTGGCTAATTTTTTACAGGATATTTTGGTGGGATTTTATATTTTGTACATTGATTGTATTAGCTTGGTCCTTATCTTGTAATGCAAAACCAGTAAGCAACATAGCCGCCGAGCGCTACATCTAAGCTAATGGCCAATAATTGATAGGCACGCGGTGCCGTCCCACTGTGCAGCCACAAAATAGATAGGTACAGAAGTCAATCTACATAAAAAGCGCGCTCGAGCAACGCACTCATAGACACCGCTCACGGAGATGATATCTTGGCGCAATGCAGCTCAATGCGAGCGCGGGTACCTAATAATAATAATACCAGCTGTTTGCAGCGAGAAGAAATGTACCATAATTCCGTACACAGAGAGTTGAGATAGTTTTATCCGCCGCGCGACCCACGAATGTGTTAGGGTTGTACCCATAAATATAATATTATATTTCTATGGTTGTACCGATGATGATATTGGTAAAAAAACGAATGTTGTAGAAAAACATTTTTTTTTTATTGTTTGATCAAATATGTTTCAGTTTAATAAAATGATAGATGCATTTTTTCCTTCCCTTATTTCCCGATTATTAAATTTTAATGTCTAAAATATCCGAAACCGCGTAAATAATTGTAATAAATAAGTAATCAAAATGGAAACAGTAGCAAAGCGGAGGAAAATCAATTGTTTTTAGGTCGATCCATTATGACGTTGTCAAAATTATTTAAAAAGGTTCAGGCAGGCGTGCGGCATTCCACTGTCGGATGTACCGACGGCGATACGCGAAGCGGTAGGCATATAACGCGTGGCCTTGAGTGAGTGACGGACGCCTGGTTTTAGGCATACTTAATCAGATCACTATAAGTTCACGTAGGAATAAAAATAAAAAAAAAAACATGTGGGCAATTCACACGTGGTAGAAGTGAAACCTTCAATGTTGGCTTTTTTTTCTTATGAATTTATGTGTCTGTCTCTTTTTACTGTCACTTTTTTGTTTCATAAACTTTCAAATCACAATGATGCTAAAGAAGTTTTGACTTCAAAACAGGTTGGTAATAACGCTACTTATGTATGTGCTAATTATGAGATCAAAAAATTTTTTAGCAAAAATTAGAACCGACTTCCATATCAAAACACTACAAAGCCAAAGATAACTTTAATTTCGGAAGTCCGTGTTATTGGTTTTGGATTTTATTTTTTTTTCACACCGCCTTCCGAAATTAAAGTTATTTTTGGCTTTGTAGTGTTTTGATATGGAAGTCGGTTCTAATTTTTGCTAAAATTTTTTTTTCACGCTTTTGTATGGGCCGGTTTGTAATTTATCTAGTTACAAAAGCCATAATGTCAACAACTTATCACCTTTTACAAAATATTGCTTTTCCCGATGCATAGCCGTTAATTTTTGAGGAGTTCTCCTGGTACTTTACCATCAGCTCTACATCACCATATGTATTGTGGAGCATAATGTGTTTAACATCCGTGCTCAAGTAATCGAATCGCAATCCACGAAATACTTATTATTGAGGAGTTTCAGTGGCCATCTGTGGTCTTCATCATCAGTTCAACTTCCCCAAATGGTACTTTTCGGAAGCAACTGCTCAAGGTACTATAAGAAATACCCAAAACGCTATAGGTGTGCCTATAATATTTGAAGAGTTCCCTCGATTTCTCCAGGATCCCATCATCAGATCCTGATTTTGTAACAATGGGACCAACTATAAAATATACCCATTCAAACGCAAAAAGAATTTTTCAAATCGGTCCAGCCGTCTCTGAGTTATGAGGTACTTAACATACATAAAAAAAATTGTTCAAGACGAATTGAGAACCTCCTTTTTTGAAGTCGGTTAAAAATAACAAAGTTCTACTAAGTACCTACGACAAACGACGATATGTACATTTGTACAAGTACAAACACACTCACAATTCAACCGTGTTGGTCGGTGAAATGCGCTAGAATCGAAATATTATTTTTAATATTTTAGCGTCGAACATTAGTCAATATTAAAAACAGTATTGTGCAACATTAATAGGGCTCAAAGTTCAATGCATTCTGCGCGGTGACTACTAGAGTTATGTCGGTACACGATCAAATACCGCGTGGTAGTTATCTCTGTCACTTTCTTGCAGATGTTTTATGTGCTAAAATGCACCTTATGTTGAAACCGGTTCTTATAGGCTGATTAACCCTATAATACGTGTTAACCTTTATTGAGGGTTTTTTAACCTTATCCTAAAAATTAACCCGGTTAAAACCCTCATACGGGTTAACCTTTCGGTCCCTGATCTTATGGTACAATAAATACTACCAGATCAGCTATTTCACTGTAAATTAGTCCTAAAGTCGGATCTGACGAAAGGATTAAACGATTCATGCGTGAAAACCACCCACTCCTAAATATAATTTTACTTGGGACCCGGGTGTTGTATTGACATATTTAGCAACTCTTTTTCCCAATGAAGACGTAAGTTTAGAAAAATTAACAAAAAAGATGGTAACTATTCTTGCTCTTACCACAGGACATAGAGTGCAAACTTTAACTTTAATTAATACTAGCTTTTGCCCACGACTTCGTCCGCGTGGAATAGTTACTTTGGGCTAACGTTAAATTTAACCCCGATTTTGAAGCATTATATTGGCGCTCTGCTTCTATTGGCCTTAGCGTAATGATATATAGGCTTTCTCTATAAATTGACTATTTAATTAAAAAATATTTTTCAATTCTAACCAGTAGTTCCTGAGATTATCGCGTTCAAACAAACAAACAAACTCTTCAGCCTTATATTATTAGTATAGATAGCTGTTGCCCGCTACTTCGTCCGCGTTTCCGTCGTTTTTCGTAAAAAACAAAAGTAGCCTATGTCCTTCCTCACAGTTCAGTGGTTTTGATGTAAGAAACAGATTAACTTTCGTAATTTAGTAAGGAAATATAATATGTCAATCTATAATACTGTTGAAAAATATCGCAATACGGTACCTCACAATATTATTGTTAATAGCTGTGCCCGCGACTCCGTCAGCGTGTAACTCCTTGTGTGTTATTAAGTTAATGTATTGGTAATATTGTTTAGATCACGTTCACATGAGGCTTAAGTACCTATAGAACGAAATTTTATACCTTCGGGCGAGAGACGCGTCGAGCGCGGCGGCCGATTCTCAAAAATAATCCTTATAGCATGATTCAGTATTCACGCGCGATGGCTTATTATTAGCGTATTTCATGTATAACTTTGGTGTTTCTATACCGATTTATATGATTCTTTTTTATGGAATAGTTAATAATGTTAACTTTTGCAATTAGGGGTGACTGAGAGTGTTATAAGCGTAAGAGTAGACAAATATTATAATCAGAAAGCTTCGAACTGCTAAGCTATCGGGAGTTACACGTGTTATTGTGAGTCAACCATAAAAGATAGACATATGCTGTCGTGGGATATTTTTTATATAATTTTAAGGAGAACATTTCCGTCATGAAATGATTTGTGTAGCTTTAACCATTAAGGTTGCACACGCGACGGAAGCTTAAAAAATGGAGTAACTTCTCCCGTTTTCCCAACATTTCCCTTCACTGCTCTGCTCCTATTGATTGTAGCGTGATGAAAAGTATACTATAACCCGCTCAGGAGTATGAAAAATAATTGTACCAAGTTTCGTTAAAATCCGTCGAGTAGTTTTTGTTTATATAACGGTTATACAGACAGACAGACAGACAGACAAAAATTTAACTGATTGCATTTTTGGCATCAGTATCGATCCTTAATCACCCCCTGATAGTTATTTTGGAAATATATTTCATGTACAGAATTGACCTCTCTACAGATTTATTATAAGTATAGATTAAAAATATTGGTCATGAGTGATGGAATTCAAATATACATTCCAGACCATTAAAAACCTCAAAATCAGGTAACCTTCAGCCACTATTACACCTTAAAACTTTTGAAAGCAAAATTGAGATTTGTCCAGTTTATACTGTAAAATGTTATATTAATAGAACTAAACCCTTTAGAAGTGGTACAGACAAGTTAATACTAACCTTTAAAAAACCACACCTTAGTGCCTCGACTCAAACTATAAGCAGATAGATTAAAACAACATTACATGAGTCTGGAATTGATGTTAATACCTTCACTGCACACAGCACCAGACATACTTCCACGTCAGCTGCTAAAAAATTTGGTATCAGTATAGACCAAATACAAAGAACAGCTGGGTGGTCCCGGAACTCTGCTACCTTTGCTAGACATTACAATAGGCCAGTTATTCAAGATTCAACTGTTTTTAGTGATGTAATATGTAACACTATTAATCACCCAACTTGATTTTGTATGTATGTATGTTATACAATGATTGTGTGATTTTAATAAAGATCTTGCTATTTTTACTACTAAGTATTTATTAACTTACTAGCTTTTGCCCGCGACTTCGTACGCGTGGAATAGTTACTTTGGGCTAACGTTAAAAACCCCGATTTTGAAGTATTCTTCATTGGTGCTCCGCTCTTATTGGCCTTACCGTAATGATATATAGCCTATACTATAGCACAGGATTATGACAGGGTATGCGGCGGAGTAATCGGTCACAAAAACTTTGCCTTTTATAGATTTTTAGCATAGCCACAGCCACGCATCGTAACATGGTGGCGATGCGTGGCTTTGCGTGGCTGTGGCTATGCTAAAAATCTATAAAAGAAAAAGTTTTTGTGACCGATTACTCCGCCGCATACCCTGTCATAATCCTGTGCACGCGCATGGCCTATAGTCTTTCTCTATAAATTGACGATTTAATTAAAAATATTTTTTCAATTCGAACCAGTAGTTCCTGAGATTATCGCGTTCAAACAAACAAACAAACTCGTCAGCCTTATATTATTAGCATAGATAGCTGTTGCCCGCGACTTCGTCCACGTTTCCGTCGTTTTTCGTAAAAAAAATTAGCCTATGTCCTTCCTCACAGTTCAGTGATTTTGATGTAACACACAGATTAACTTTCGTAATTTAGTAGGGAAATATAATATGTCAATCTATAATACTGTTGAAAAATATCGCAATACCGAACCGCACAATATTATTGTTAATAGCTGTGCCCGCGACTCCGTCAGCGTGTAACTCCTTGTGTGTTATTAAGTTAATGTATTGGTAATATTGTTTAGATCACGTTCACATGAGGCTTAAGTACCTATAGAACGACAATACTTCAGCTCAAAGCTTCCGGGTAAACTATGTTGAAAGTTGACCATGCGAGAAACAACTGACACCAAGATCTACTCTAGCAACACGAAAAGTCTGCCCTTGAGCCTTATTAATTGTCATTGCATAACACACCGATACTGGGAATCGCGTTCTTTTAAATTGGAATTGAAAATTATTTGGTATTATGGGAATTCTGGGAATAAAGACGGTTTCTCCTGCACCGCCACCTGTTAAAATTTGAGCCTCGATTATATTTTGTTGCAACTGGGTTACTTTTAGCCGAGTTCCATTGCAAAGTCGTGGTGGTTTTAAATTTCGGAGCAGAATAATAATCAGAAAGCTTCGAACTGCTAAGCTATCGGGAGTTACACGTGTTATTGTGAGTCAACCATAAAAGATAGATATATGCTGTCATGGGATATTTTTTATATAATTTTAAGGAGAACATTTCCGTCATAAATGATTTCTGTGTAGCTTTAATCATTAAGGTTGCACACGCGACGGAAGCTTAAAAAATGGAGTAACTTCTCCCGTTTTCCCAACATTTCCCTTCACTGCTCTGCTCCTATTGATTGTAGCGTGATGAAAAGTATACTATAACCAGCTCAGGAGTATGAAAAATAATAGTACCAAGTTTCGTTAAAATCCGTCGAGTAGTTTTTGTTTCTATAACGGTTATACAGACAGACAGACAAAAATTTTACTGATTGCATTTTTGGCATCAGTATCGATCCCGAATCACCCCCTGATAGTTATTTTGTAAATATATTTCATGTACAGAATTGACCTCTCTACAGATTTATTATAAGTATAGATAAACAACTCTACCTGACTTCAAACATCTACTCTTAAATCTGTCTCGGAGAAGGAGTAATCGCCCATGAAGGGTTCCGCAGTAACTATAATAATATAATATGTACTAGTATTTGCGTGTTGCGCGAGGTGCAAGCACCTCGCGTGCTTGTGAAAAAAAAAAAAAAAAAAAAGGGGGTGGTGATGGGGGGGCTTAGTATTTGCGTGTTGCGCAAGGTGCAAGCACCTCGCGTGCTTGTGAAAAAAAAAGAGGGGGGTGATGGGGGGAGATGGGGGGGTTTAGTATTTGCGTGTTGCGCGAGGTGCAAGCACCTCGCGTGCTTGTGAAAAAAAACTAAAGCATTGCCCCTCTAAATCAGGTATTTGCGAGTTGCGCGAGGTGCAAGCACCTCGCGTGCTTGTAAAAAAAAAAGTATTTGCGTGTTGCGCGAGGTGCAAGCACCTCGCGAGCTTGTGAAAAAAAAAAAAAAATGAGGGGGGGGGTGATGGGGCGGGGGGGTTGCACAAGTATTTCGACTAAAGCATTGCCCCTCTAAATGAATCTGAAAAAAAAAATGTTCCAAGTCTCTTAGATTCCGAGATCCGCCTAA